>JAFMSR010001628.1:0-26133 GCA_022818135.1 Saxidomus purpurata
ACAGTTCGACAGAGTCATAAATAGGTCCTGCAGAATAGTTACTATATTTTTCAGGTGACAGTGGATTCGGGTATTCCAGGACAATATCAGAGTTGTATATGAGATACTGTGGTTGGCCACGAGGAGCTGATTGCGACGGCGATGGACTGTCAAGATGTGCATTCACAGGATCGTTGGCGACGTAGAATACTTCGTTTGCTCTATTAGTCCAGGGATTTATCCATACTTGAAGAATCTCGGATGTATTCGGCTGCCGATACACAACAAACTCACGGGACAAGGAAAGGAAAGTGCCATCTTGTTGACGTATCTTCCGGTTTATGTTGTAGCCTTCATAATTGAAGAGTTTTTGGAGCTCTCTACCCTGCTGTTTTCCAAACACCGACCCATTTAGGTAATTGACAGTTGCTTGTGTAGAATTTAGAGAGCCTAGGACGCGAATGAAATTCTCCAAAGCTGAAAATTCTGCATAAGCCAGGTGAAAGATGGCTACGAAGATTACGAGCCTTAAAGACAACATGGCGGACTACCAGTTATATGCCAAATCTGAAAAAAGGTAAATTGAAATTTTCCTCAAATCTCCACAGATGATTCCCAAAAAGAAACATGTATCAACAGCATCAACATACATATATATTGTTTTGTTGTGTTCTTTTTAATAACTTGAATAGTCAGAAATTAGTTTTATGAATTGTCATTTTGTTACATGTGTATTCCAGTAAAGAATTCTGTTTTTAAAAGGTATTGTTTTTTACAAAATGAAAGAAGTACATGTATATACCTTTACAATTTAAATGTTGTAATGTTTAAACCTAATTATGTACACAGGTGAACCATTAGAACACAAATAAGTCCTTATCAAACTGTTTGCATCGAGACTTTTATCTTTGACATAAATTTAACCTTATCACATAAAATCTAATTATTTTGCAAAATTTAGAACTTCTTCCATCCGCTGTTTTAGTATGCTTTATTTTGTAAAACTGATTAGAAAAAATATTTAACTTTGTATGACCTCGGCCTCCGAAGCTAGTTTTCTGAATCCTTGATTCAAATGAATTGTCTTACTTATGTATATCCAATATAATTATGATGTATACATGTATATCACTTCATATATTCCTATTAATAGTTTCTGTCATGAGCACGCGGTTCAGATAGAAATATCCGTCACCGAGGGTGGGGGCCTAACTGTTCTAAATGCAAACTTATCGAATAAATGCATTATGATATAAAACAAACGATGTTTAGATGTTTTGGGGAAGTGACGTCACAATGTTCATAACGTTACGTCACAAGTAATTCACGAAATTCGTATTACATGGGGGGATGTAATATAATAGGGTTATTAGTATAGTGACGTGATCCAGGATGCCGGATTTGCTCGAGTCACGCGTCGGATCTTACGAGTGCGTAGCACGAGTGTGATCCGACCTCTCGGCTTATGGAATACATTTATACTAATAATCCTTTTATTATATACCTTTTGACACTTGTCTGTGCAAATAACCGAATTTCAAATGACATTTTTAAGTATAAAATTAAAGAAAAGCTCTTTTTAGCGCGAAATGTGCGTTGTGTCCGACGTTATTTTATTGACGTCATCGTATTTTCAAGTAGTAACGACCCATTCAAAAGCGCCGTTATCAACGTCATGTGTGTTTATGGCCAATTGAATGCACTCTTACAAATAATGATGGCACTGCACGTACATACAATACAGATTTTTTTCTTTCAGGCCCCGTATTTGATTGTTGAATAAAGGCTGTATCTTTGACATAATCTTTATAGGTACATTGTATATAATAAAAGATTTTCCAGCACTGGTGAAAACTGCGGATACCCCGATCCGTTATGCAAGAGCAAATGTTACGCCACTGCGTAACTTATCAGTTGTCTACATATTTTTATTTTATGTTTTCAAGTGAATAATAGCGTTTTCTCAGTGAAATAAAAGTGATAATCCACAATTTTAAAACAGTGGATTACCATTTTTATTTTTCACTGTTTTTGCAATCTTTAGCCCGGATTTACGTCAAAAAGTATACCGAGCGTAATTAATGCTGGAGACCATGCGACGAAGACGTCGTTTAAATGACGTCATTTGCGCTATGTTTTCTGATGACGTTTCACGCGATTTTCGATATTTTATGGAAACAAACTCAATAAAAGTAGAGTTTTAACCATAGAATAAACAGAAAAATTGTTGTTATCGGTGTAATATCACGTTAAATTAATTCGTGAACACCAAAAGTTGTTATTTTCACTCGTGGCTGCGCCACTCGTGAAAATATCACTTTTGGTGCCCACTCGGTGAAATTATAACGTGATCTTTCACCGAAACAAACACTTATCCTCTATATAATGTGTGATGAATATCTCTTAACAACAACACATGAAATTTAGAAATAGTATTGTCACATTTCAATGTTATAAAAAGTTATGTAGTTGTATATAACTATGTTTATCTATTTCTATATTCTGTTTGTTATTTTCACAATTTTTACAAATTTAATGTAACGATTTTAAGTATACTCTGACAAACCCGATAACCATTTGCCCATTGTAATGCTTTGCATAAAGTTACCTAATTAAGAATATTTAATTGACTATGTTCGAGGACAAGAAATGACTTCATAGAACTAAGGTGAGCCAGTTCTCGATAAAACGACGTTGTTTACGATCAAGCAAATTGTTGATATTATCGAATTGGTTTGTCATGTGACAGCCGTCGATTTACGTTATATCAAACTGAACTTCTTTTACTCACAATTCATTCTTTCTGGAATGACTTTAAACACTGACCAGACTGTAAAATATGAACAAGAATTAATACATTTATTTAAACTGTTCCTGTGCTAAGTGAGAGACAGACTGATTTTATTATATACACCGACCGTAATCGTGCATATAATTATGTTGGGTAAATGGGAACATATTTCATTTTGCGTAATGTTAATATTTCGTTTTATTAATACGATTTATCTCCCGTTTCTATTCACAAATTGTTGTGTCCAATATAAACAAGCCAAAGATACCAAATCAAAATCAGGTAACAAAACTGTCAAATCTTGTAACTCAGCTTATAGACTAACTTACCTTTTTCGAACACATTTTACATTATTCTACGTCAGAACTATCCGTTTAACTCTATATAACTCAAGAGGACACCGTTCCAACTAAAGGACACTTTTAAACACGCGACACTGATATTTTAGGTAACATCTTAAGTGGTGTGGAAAACTATCTACGGGTAAAGGTACATGTATTGCTATTTATAAACAAGGTCTCCCAAAATTATACAAGTATATGCCCTTTAATTTCTTCTAACAACCCACTGCCTAATAAAAATCATAAGAAACATTGAAACAGTTGTTTGATCTTCAGGTAATTTGCTGGGGTTTTTGTGCCAAGTTCTCTGTTGTTAAAAGGCGAAAAGAACAAGCTTTTTGAAAATCATTTTCTCATGTAAGTTAATTTTATGATGTTAAACTACATGAGTGTGTATTGAGGCAGTATGTACTGATATATCATGAAATTTTCGTTAAAGTAAATTTTGTTTATCAGACACACGCGTTTAAAAAATGTAACGACATATTATTATTTTAACCATCCCCCATCAAATCAAGTATGCACGAATTTCACACAAATATTTCAAAATTATGTACGAGATAAAGTTAGTCTTTTCCCAAGGTGGAGCCATCCGTGCCTGAATAGAACTATCACATTATCAAATCAAATTACAGCCTGTATTTTTCTGCGTTTATCTTAACAGGGAGTTAATGTCGGCTCGTAATTACTCATTTAAGATCAATTTGCTCAATTTTCTTCCTGCGAAATTCGTGAAAGCTGTTCCTAGCGTATATACAAAGCGGTAATAATGCGTCGCAATCTAAACAATTAAGGGAACTAATAGTTTTCTAATGGTATTAACCGAAACTTAGATGAAACCGATTCACACTTCTGTTGTTTTATTCCACGGATTTTATTTCTTAATAAGGCCTTTGGACTCTTTAATGTGAGAAACGAATTTGCGCTTAAACTATAGGGGTTTTTTGTTAACACCAACAACTGTGCTTTTATACCTTCCGCTTTAAGAGGTTAGTACGGATTTCAACAGATCATTATTTTGCCACTGGAAATAACATATTCACTCTTTATATACGTGTTTATGTTTATTAAAGCAGAATACAAAGTTCTTGTATGATAGTCGTTTTAAATGAACCATAAACCAATCATACCAGTCAAAGCGATGACCGATTGTTTGATAAGTCCTTTGGTACAAGTGTATAATGCACTATTCTGAAGTTAGACTAAATCGCATTAATCAATTGGGATAAAAGAACAGGGAGCCAAACTGACTAATATCTCTGCAAGCAGTTGTAACAAAAGTTACCAGCTTTAAGCACAAAAACAAATGCATGCATGTTTATTTAACAATGCATGTACATTTGTAAAAGTGCACATTACAGTTTAAAGTCTCTTTGAATCTATTGATATAGAAAAATGAATTAACAGATAGGATAATGATAGAACCATGTTCTTATTCACTCTAACACAATGTTGACATGTGCCTTTCTTTCGTGTTCAAGTCGTTTCTTGACCAAAAAGAGTTGCCAGAAAGTCTTTCTTCATTTTTGCAATATCATTGAGAAAATTCAGCGCTGTACTTATCGGATTAAAAAGAAAAGTTAAAAGTGTGTTGTTGGTACAAATAAAGGTCATTTCTGTCAGTAAGACATCTTTCTTGATAAAATAAGAGCTACAGGACTTGTAATTGTTCTCCAGGGACTTTAAAGTCCAATTTCACTCTAAAATCACATAAAGTTACCGGTAGCGCGTATATAACCAAGGAAGGAAAGATGTCTTACTGTTGAAATTGACCACTATTTGTACGGAAAACATTTTAAAGGATGCTTTGTAAATGGAAAGCACATGCTAACGGGGTTTGCAATGGTATTGCAAAACATAAGAAACTGTTTCTGGTAAAGCTTGTTCGTAAAGATGCAACAAAAATATGACAGAATGGTATACATCAACATTGTTTTAGAAACTAGTGAATAGATCACAGTTTTATCATTGTCATATTCATCTATCTACTCGTATTTAAAGTGACAATGGCATTCTAATAGTTAAGATCGTTTACAATAGTGCAGATGCACTTGACATCTTGTTATTATTAAATAAAAAACGTTTCTGCATTTTTGTATATAGTTTAAACATTATTTATTCGTTTATCAAAGCATGAACAAATACAATACATTTATAAACAGCATCCAGGATTAAGAACAAGAATATTATACAGCTTATTTGAATCTCTTTCCTGATTTGAATTTATTCATTTAAATATTTCAAAAATTTGCTTTATATGAAGATGGTGGCCCGGGACCCAGTTGTCCGAAACTTTAAGTTGATTAAGCTAACAGTCGGTTAATTTTCAGGATTGTATTACAAAGTTTGAAACAACTTTTAAGACAGAAATGTGCATTCATGAGAGTAAGCACTTAAAAAACGTTCAGGGCAAAGTAAGAATATTCAATTAGTGCTCCAACTAAGAATATCAAATGCGATCTAAAGTTAGTCGACGGTTAGCTTAACAGCCACAACCGATTTTCTTTTTATTTTAAAAAAGTTCGTGGCAGGCAGCTCAAGTGGAATATCTTGATTCTGCTTTGAAGAGGGTCTTGAATGCAAAGAAATGCTTTAATAAGTCTTTCAGGCTGTAGAAAAATAATCCTTAAAGGTCCATTACTAACACCAAATTGAATTTTCTTTTAAATCTAGAATTGTAATAGGCGTCTTCTCAGAAGGAAACATATGACATACTTCATTGAATGTGACCATATTGTGTTGAAAATTTGAGTTAAACAAAAGAATTAATCAGTGATATTTTACCTTTTCAAAAACGAAAGTAGGTTTTCCCATTTTCAAAAATCTTTGTAATTTGACAGAAATCTCCCAGAGAGAGGCTGTAAATAGGTTGTACATAAATAAGCATGTCTATTTTAGATCATAATTGAAAAACTTTACTTCCAATGATGTGCAAAGTATATGTCTGACTGTTCAACATTCAATAAAGCAAAAGTAGGACAAAATGACCACCCAGGTCAATCTAAGGAAATACACAAACATTCACTCATTTTTCTGCAGCAGTATTTCAAATAGGGAAATACTCCACGGCTATTGTAAAGTTTTAGAAGCCGGTTTCAAACTGTATTTCCCTGTTACAATTACAGATTTAAAAGAATATTCAATTTGATGTTAGTAATGGACCTTTAAAGTTAAACAACTGTTACCTTAATCATCGATTAAAGTTTCCAACAACTGGGTCCGGGTCCAGAAATACTTCTTTGATTAACAGTTTTCTTAATAAAATTTTGTTTAATGTTCAACGGATTGATTTCAATATACTGACGTGAATAATACGCTTCAAACGCTGAATATTTAGATACAGATGTAGATTATCTAAACACTGTTCACATATTACGATTTATGTAGTTCAAACACACAAGAAACAGAATACATATATGTCCAGTTTCCATCATGAAATCGTTTAAATTTTGAAAACGTTCAAATGTATGCTTTCTTTCATATATACTCCTTAGTTCCTGGCTTCTGATGGACCAATTTTCAAGAAGAGCCAATTACTTATCAGGTTTGAGTTAGACGTCTATAAATGTTTTCTTTTATAACCTTGTAAACAGTAGCAGATCAACGTCCATATACTATTAGATGAAAATAATTAAAAAGGTGAACAAGAAGTATAAAATTTAGTCCATATTCGATTTTTTTTTGTACTCACACGTCCTATTTGCATTCGATTTCATGTAACCGAATAGGTCTGTTTTGATTCGTGTAACTTATACACACAGTACATAAACTTTCTTAACAATGAACCACAGTTTGAGCGCATAAATATTGTAGAACTTCTATGTACAAGTGTCCGCGTATATAATTATATAAATAACTTAAGAAACAAAAATCATCGTATACATATTTAAAAAAACACAACAACAGTAATTATTTTGTAATTCACACATTTTGAAGTCCAAGAGAAACCAAATGCTGTCTAGCTTTTAATCTCAAGTCCGCAATGCTTGTGGTCTTTGATGCCTTAAATCCACTGTCCGGTAAAGCGGCGTAATTCAAAGCCGCAGCGTAATGGTGATGATATAACAGCATCGGGTGCAGTGGTGGTGCAAGCCCCGCCGCCGACGGTAAAGGGAAGTACGGAAGAAACGGCGGAAAGTGTAACCTGTCCAGCGGCTCTCTGACTGAAGGTATATTTACAAACGGACTGACACGACAGGCGTCCAATGGAGCAATTGTTCCAGGCGAGGTCAACATTATACCCGCTGAAATAAAAGAAAAACACTGGTAAGTCTCTGTATTTGTCAAACGGAAAATCAAATATTCTTTTATCAAACATTTTCCCACAAAATGCACTAACGTCCAAAATGTAAAAACTGACGACAACACTAAAGTCAATACTAAGGTAGAGAAACAATCAGCTTCAGAGGAAAGCCCCATATTCACTCAATTCAAATATTTCTACACTGAGTATAAGAACGTTATATATGCTTTTACAGACGTAATGACCTAGTCTAATTTTTCACGATACCTCTCAAGTCATGATTTACCAAGTTGTTTGCTAGAGACAGTTTTCATATTATGATTATATTATTATAAAATTGTACATTAAACTGATGCTATTTAAGTTAAAATCAGTATGTAGCTGCATTAATTCAACGGTTATACACGGTTACCTCCCTTCCGAGAACAGAATATTCTTTCATTACGAAAGAAATGAACCCTGTTTCTTTATAATATTAATACAACATTGAATTTCTTAATTCGTTAAAGTACGACACTATGATAATTATTCTGCTAGGGTTAATTAGGATAAGATTTTGTATATGCGGTTGCTAAAGCATTAAATTGGTACATGTATTACCGTTTAAAATGACCATCATAATTTTAAATAAAACATTAATCAGTGATTTATACTCCTAGAATAATAAACATTGCCATAGTTATAAATAACCCAAACATAACGAGCTGTATAACACTTTCATTCACATTGAATTAAAGGAAATCTGTAATGAAAATCTTTTTTTGTCCATCCTAGTCAAAAAATAAAAAATCCACCCTTTCGGTTATGTATATCTTAATTTTGATTTGTCAATAACAGAAATAACTTGGTAAAACTTATTTCTTATATGTTTTTCAAGCATCCAATGTGTTTTGAGCATCATTATTAACTATAAACCAATGCGACCATTTTGAAGGGTAATATAACTTTAAATGATCGATTTCTGATGTATCATTTTAATTCTTTAGCAAGAAATACCATTCCTTTCCGTTTGGTATTTTTGTAACATGTAACAGATAGGGACGGCGTAAACTGTACGTCGATTATAGATACACTTATTCGAATTATAAACACCTAAAGCTCGTTGGGCATCTAATTTGCTTATAACCCTAATATATGCACCACAAAACCAGTACATAAAGTATAAATTAATAATGATTAAAACATTTACCTTTCGGAAAATGTCATCACATATTAAGAAGTTATAGTTGATATGGCTAGCTTTATCATACTTCCGTATAAATTGATTCAAAAAGTAATCAACATATCAGACAATTAAGGCGAAACTGTTAGAACATTTGTGGCCAATATCAGAACGTTATCACGATCATGTTGCAGAATTTTCCCTCTTTGACAAGCTAATATGGATAGTTTTCTTTCCTCAATAGAAATCACTGATAATATGGCGCTCGAGGTTAGAGAGCATAAGAGAATTAATGTACCCAATTGGCGAACCTTTTCCCCAATTAATCACTCAACTGACATTTCTATTACAAGATATTAGATGCATAAAGATTTGTTTGTACAAATAGCCTGATATTCTATGGCGTAATTTCGCCAATCTGAACCTTCCCTGATTTTTAAAGAAGAACCGACTAAATAAAATAGTTTAATCTTTTTCCGCCAAACAATATTTGTGTTTAGTTAATTTCGTCTCTTGCGGAAATTGTTGGAAATTGGAATACATCATTCTGAGTTATTATAAAGCAAATAATACAGCGTGGAGATCTAATGATGACGGTGAAAGGCGGTGATAATTTCAATTTTGACCTTAACTGGTCTTGGCAATGTGGGTAAATATTTAGATCCCCCAATTAATCGCTGCAAAGAGAACTTAAACGAGAAATCTGATGATCAAATTCTTTCGCTATAGGGGTAACAAGTGAAAAGCGACAAACGCGAGACAAAAGTCAATTTACTCATCTATAAATCGGAGTTAGAAATACTTTACAGTACGAGTATCAATGAGTGCAAAAAATGCCATAAAACAGAAAGGATGCTGTTTTCATTTTTTTGTTGGTCAGCTTGAATTAAGCGAGATAATATTGTCAGTAGATAATACAGTCGCAGGGCTTGGCACAGGTTTTTCAGTTTTGGGAAGGTTGATGATTTGCAAAAAGCCACAGGTAGCATAAAACGGTTCCGGGTCCCAGTTTCATGAAACTATTTTAGTAATTGCTCAGGTAAGTAAGTTATTTCAAAATCAACTCGTTGAAAGAAAAAAAGGTTGAATAATACTTAATGCAAGTCAGATATAGCAAAACATTTATTTGAGTACAACTCAAGAGTTTTAAGAATTTATTTAGGTAAACTACTTGCTATCTTTCGCAAATGTCTACGAGTGTATATAAATGTAATAAACGGGTAAATATTATTCTGACAAACTAGATTTCTTTACAAAGGACGGAAACGTGTTGAAATAAGTTGAGAATGTTACAGGGCAAATACTTAAGTATTTTTGTGAAATCGGGGCCCGGTGAACAACTACTTGTTTCTATCATTGACTGAATTTTATATCCCCACGAATGTCAACAAAACCTGATTTCTGGTATGCAAAAGTATACATAGCATAGTAAGGGTGAATTATATAGGTAAAATGGGTCCAGTTCAAAGAAGAGATCAGGTTTGAAATGAAGCCCAATTATATCTTTTTCGTCTGAATAACAAATGTCTACTTTTTCCAGACATTCATATATATTCAAATATATTCATTGGTGATTGAAATTCAAAGTTTTATGACTGCGTCAGACTTCTCTAACAAAAGCGTTGCATAATATCTGTCAGTGAACTAGACCAAACATCTCCCATCTCCGCCATATGAATGTTATAAGACTAATTTCCCGTACTGTTCGTCTTCTTTATGAAGTCATGATCACTTAATTAGATAATAACTTATAATTTAATACAAGACTGATGAAAATTCGACAAATTAATTCTATTTAGCATCAGGCTTAAAGTTGGAGAACCCTTATATTACATTACTATATCCTTGAACATTGTTAGAGAGTCTCCTCTGATTAACGCAATAGTGTGCCCTCAGAATTTGTTCAAAAGAATCAAGTGCTAATTCAATCAGCTTCCCCGGGAAATAAATGTAATTTGACAAAGGGATGGGGTTTATATAGCGCCTTATGTGCTATTGTCGACACATTGCTTTTGTATCAGTTACTATTAAAGCTGTATTATTGCCATACAAGAAACGAAAGAATATAAATACAATGTTACCTCTTACGCAACACACCATGCTGTTTCTTCTCTAAATCTAATTTTGGGTACAGTATTTAGTTATGTACCGTTAACTCCGTATATAACGATTTCGGATATAACGATTCCGGATATAACGTATATACACATATATATAAAATGCGTATATAAGGAACACATTTCTATGCCCGAGTTTTTTCTCTTTATTTATTTTATATGAAAATGTTATATGGATCTAACCAACTTCGGGTATAAGGAACAAATTTAAATGGCCCCTAGGAGTTTGCAATAAACGGAATTTACTGAAATAATATTTTTATCACTACGCACATGCGCAAAAAGTAATTGATTCCTTATTCATTAATTTCGATATTCAATAAGATTACCTGCATTTTGCTTTCACGTTACGTCAAAGTCTTGAGAGTATTATTTATGCATTATTTCCTGCGGGTGCATGTGAGAATTTGTATTATCGTGTTATATAAATAGGCAAAAAGACAAATAGGACAAAAAATGACATATGAATATTTATTGTAATGTCTCTTGGGTAAAATGTAGGGAAAATACTTCTATAACGAGAGGTATTTGTGTGATTTTTTTTAATTGATAACCTTGATTTAACGGGAAAGATCAATTCAGATTTGCCCTAAGAGCACAACAAAAAAATAATAATTTGAAGTAAGGGTAACTGCTCAGGATCAGACATATTTATTAAATGAAGATAACTTAGTGTGATGTGTCGGTTTTTTCTTATTAAAGCCTTAAATAGCAACATGTGTCCGTAGATAAATTGGCAGTAACTGCTATTGGTTTCTGACTTAAACTGTGTTGTTTATATATGTTTCAATTCAAAAGAAGACATTGTTTACTTATAAGAAATTACAAATACAAAAATGCCAAATTATCATTTGTTATCTTTTGAAAAATTGCAAAACTATGTTTGTACATAAGTAGATCTTCTATAATTTGGACTAAAAAGTTTATGATTTCATATAGCCAAGACTTCATTATCAGGTTTGTCGTATCTTTTATAAAAATATTGTCAAAACTATCTTTGTACAGTTAAGAAGACTTCATGTAATTTTTCCGAAGACTGTATTATACAGTTTGTCCGATGACTTCACATACAGTTTCTCCGAAGACTTCATTATACAGTTTGTCCGAACACTTCATAATACAGTTATAGTTGGGATTTCATACAGTCTGAAGACTTAATTTATCTTTAAAGACTCACTAAGTCCATATCAAACAAAAACAAGATACCACAGTTTTGTGTCAAATCTTTGATATAGCAAGTTGATAGCCACTTCTGAATATTTGCTCATTTTTTCAGAGGATAATAAAAAAGATATGTTTATACAATGCAATTACATAAGAGAAAGAAACATGGTTAAAGAGGCATACCAGACTAACTGATACAGTTATATGCAAGCTGTAGGACAGTTCTCTTTAAAACATACATGTCCAATTATACATGTCCATTCAAAGAATTGCAAGACACTATAATCAGATAATACTAACTCCATATATTTTTACAATTAAAGTTCAGTTGCTTTTCCTACTATAAGATTATTATCTTTAATTATTGAAATATATCTAACGAGCAAAAAACTTCTGATCTTCTTTGACATTAAAGCTGTATCAACCTTTAAAAAAAGGTTTATATTGAATGATGATGCTCAAAACACAGTGGATACTTTAACAACATATATGCAAGAAATTCCTTGCAAATTAGGTACTCTAACACCTCTTTTATACCCAACGTTATGACTATGTCATAATTTAACCAATTTATCAGTTAAAACCACTGTTCCCCAAAATTCAGAAGTATATTGCTTTTTTGCTATTTTTTCATCTTTCGGAATATCATACATAATACAGTGTGAAGTTGAAAACACTGACTGCTGCTGTTGAATGTTGCATACAATCAAAAATATCACTGTAAATTTTAGATGATCACTATGTTATTTAAAGGGGGCATATCCTAGAACTAGCATATCATTTTATCAATATGTTTAGAATGAGCTATATGTACGTATAAATTAATGCATTTTCAAGAAGTGTAATAAATTGCTATCCACCCGAACACTGTATATAAACAAGCTTAAAGAGCAGTGTTACAAGTCTCATTTCACTTATTTTACGAATAGTTAGTTACTGCATTTTTGACCTAAAACTCTCAGGTTTTATGACAATTCTTTCAATTTACTTATTGTTTTTGTTTTTCAAAAAGTGCACTTAGCATTTTGGGATGCCTGTTGACTAATTGGACTCTTACTGTTATATTTGTTTAGCCTTGCTGATGTGGAAAATAAGAAGTATATTGTTGTTGATTTTCTAAAGACAAGTAACCAAAATGTAGTGTAGCAGGTGAAAGTTCAAAAATATAATTGAATAAATAATTTAAGTTGTGCAATAAAATGGTTCTAAGGTACATATTAACCATATCAAATTCGCTTGTCAAATGAAAATTTGCTATCGGAAGCATCAGTCAAATAACAAACTGATGTATTGTACGGTTAAAATATCGAAATGCGTGCAAGAATATGATGGCACGAATTCCCCACATCGACATATTCAAACATGATTGATCTAATTTTCATGAGACAATCTAACTTCCTCTTTCTCTGTCTGTCGTCGATATTTTTCCTGTATTTTGGGTGCTCGGGATATATACATTTTGAATGTTCTAAGTAAACCACAAGTAGAATTTACGGGTATGGTTTTGTGGTTCGTTGTCGCTATACCAGTGCCGGTTCGAATCTATCATTGGCCTTAAAGAAGTTATATTTTTACAGCTATAATGACAACGATCTCCTAAAATGTCCACGATGCAATTGCAGACTAAAAACTTTTACTTTGACATATTTGAAGTTACATTGATTATCGACGATGCCCATTTTCATAAAACCACAATATGCTATTATTACCTTTCTGCATTTGACTTTCTTGTTTCCGGCATTTTGCTCTTCGATTTTGGAACCACACCTGAAAGAGATAACATAAAACTAAAAGGGTTCTCATATAGACTCTGTCACATAGGACATCCTAGGCATTTGTTTCAATGCAGCATTTTTCTTTGGTCGGTCACATTTGTGACTACAATGTACTTTGTTGTCACTGAATATCCCGTGAGTATCGATGTTATATTCAATTTTTTGGCAATAGTATTACCTTGGAATTTCGCCTGTAGTATATTTAAGTAAAGGTTTTTATTTATAGGTAACCATACAGCGTTGTTGGTGTTTCTCATGGGCCTATATAAGAGATCGGGGTGTATCTTACACACACATTTCATTCATTTTTTTAACGTTGAAAAAATACTCTATATTTATTTATTTATTAAAGTCTCATCAATGTACATTTTATCACAGTACAAAATACATTGCATACAATATCAGTAAAACAAAAGTACATTGCCACTCATAATTGAGTTACAAGAGACTGTTAATATAGTATAATCTGTACACAAATATCACAATTTACATAAAAATTCTAAAACTGACCAGCAGTTGTTAATTATAACATATATTAAATCTCATCATACATATTACAATATAACAGTAGACTACATTTGATACCATAAAACTATATTATATATTATCATGTTAAAATCTCATTCTAAGAGTGATTAAATACAGCATGATACATATTCTTGAGACTAAAACAGTCTAAAAACCTTGTTTGTTTTCTCTCCCCCCATTCATTCTCTTGTTGAGTAATTTATACCATCATAAATTCAGATTTATAAGCGGTCAATGCCCACAGGATAAATTGGTTGACTAATTAACTTTATAAAAGTCTATTTATTATTTGTTATTGTTACAGAAACAACGTGCTTGCTATTTGTGCTACTGTATGTAATATGAGTGTATCGCAACATGAACTAACTGGTTCGGAATTGGTCCAACTGCGCAATTCAAGATATTGTGTTATTTTTGTATGGGCAATATCTCTTTTTCCTCTGATACAGAGATTCTGACCCAATACAAAAATATCTCATAATTTGCTCAAGACGTCACTTAATTGTTTTGACTAGTTCGGAATAAATCGGTATTTATGCGGCTTGCGTATTTAATTAGTATTTGTAGTTATTCTTTATTGGCCATTTTTGTTAATTTGTTAATGATATGAAACCGGATTGTTACCGCCTAATTCATTTGATGCGACAAGTGGTTGGTATATGTTACTGAATAGTGTTTTCAATGAGCGATTGGCATTCAAATAGCAAACAAAAAGCTGTTGGCAAGATAATATAATTGTTGAAAATACGATATTATCCCATCTGGCATGTTTATATCAGATACGAACTACAGCCATGTAAATACCATATGCTGTCAAAAAGGCGAACGCTGTGTAACAATACTTTATCATTTCATTCTATTATCATTTTTATTTTCAATTTTATATCATGAATTTAAATTGATTTTAAATGGTTTTGGGATCGGAATTGAACGTTTTTGTTTAAGTGTACAGAACTTAAGGTAAATATTGTAGAATATATTCATACAGTAATTGTTTGTTTCAGCAAGGTCTATTTAAAATCGTTTAAAATCTTTAATTTATGGAAGGCCACAACGAAATTGTGATGTGTATACAAATTTGTATAAATGTCTATTTGTGCTACCTTCGTGAAATAAAGATTTTATTATTATCATTATTATTGTTTCGCGATTGTATTATTTAAATTACCTTTAGAAATTCTAGCCATTTTTCATGTTAAATGAACAAAGATACAATAATAGTAGAATGCATATAGTTTACAACTTAATCAAATCTTGATATATCATTTCCATCTTCATCATTTCCTTGATATATCCCCAAACTATTTTGGTACTTTACTTCTGGTAATCAAAAAAGTTATGAATATTTATGCCATAGCCAGAGCTCGGCAGAGAATGGAACAACAACAACAACAATATCTAGTGATCAAAAATTATAGATTTATTTCAAGTACATGAATTTATGAAATGTGTATATTATTTTTACATTTCTACATTAGGTATCACAGCGTTCGTCTAACACAGTTATGGGACGTTAAAGATGTTCACGATATGAATATACTCAATGAACGGTTCCTAATTGGGCCAAAAACCCAATCAAACTATCTAAGATTACTGCTACATTACGAAAAGAATCACATACCATGCATTTGAAATCGCTACCGTCTACATAGAAATTTGACATTTAATTTCAATACATAAGAAGAAAATGATATCTCAAGACGATATCAACATCTGGACCTTCCAGTATCAGAAAACATACCAAATCTACACAGAGAAGAACGATCCCCCAGCCATTTTTATTTTACTACAATTAAAAGTTCCGAATGAAAATTCAATTTGGAGATTACATGCTAAAACAGGTTTGTTTTGTTTTTGGCAAACACAGAAACAAATGCATTTCTCCCCTTTTAACTTACGGCTCTTGAAAATCTCGCAAAAAACACCCTGTAGCTGTGGCTGCCATTATCTAAGCATACCCACGATCTATCTCTCACAATCTCCGACACTGCCTTTTTGGATAAATTATCCGTCATGGGTAAAGGGAATCTCGCTTCAAATTAATTGTCATTACATCCAACTCTAAAACATAATCACAGTGTTTTGTGTGAATTCGATGTGACGTTCGAGACATAATGCTCTAATACGTCTCAATTTCAGAAATCAAATTTCACGTCGTCAATGAGCATCATGGTGGAATATAATAATTTATAGTTCCCCTGGGCAATGGTTATTTCTCGGAAAGGAAATAATTCGGAAAGTTTCTTTTGACAGATGATTCTAGCTGGGAACGACAGCATTTTAAATAAAATTCGGATAGCAAATACATTTTAGCCTTCTAAATTATCTATAAAAGTTTACTCTGTAGTGTTTGAGGTTTTGACTGTTCCTAAATTTCGAACAATCAATTCCGCTCCGGTAGAATAACTTGATAAAACTTGGTGTTGGCATATATCCTGACCACTATGAAATGGAACAAGTCCTTTTGACCTTAAATTACCCATAGCCATAGCGACCGTTGACACTGAAACAAATGTATTGGTCGTAAATCAATACGCTGCCACTTTCTGCGAACGAAAACAAATATCGCTGCTTAACCGCTCTCACGACAAGAAAATATCAAAAGCAAATTAACATCTAATGTCGTCTGCATGGGAATGAAGAAAGCGCACAAATTGCTTTTAACCTTTCCCTGGCACGTGAGCGTTTTTAACGTAAAATGACGTCGTTCGAGAAAATGATCGGATTCCTTTGAGAATATCGTCAGCTGAAGAGCTTAATTGGATAATATTTGGATGGGAATTGGTCTTATATATTTAACCTGCAAGTCACACGGGTGCCAAACGGGGTCTTTCTTAATGTCTGTGTGTAATTGAATTAATTCTAGAACTGAACATCGAGACTAATTTGGCAATATCTAAGAAAGTATCATAGGAAATCTCGGCACATTGTCGTGTCTTAATTACTCTGGTGGCCTTCTGTCTAAACTCATTCATCAGACCTTTCAGCCAGAAACACCCAAGGCGCTTTTATTTTTTAAAGTCTTATATAAACACAGTGCGTATGGGAGGCTTCCATATATTCAAATGTATGTAGCTGTCATGTTTTATTAGTTATAATCTGACATTTGTTAATGTTTTAGAATAGTCCGTGACGTAACGAATCTCCTCTATAATTAATTTTATTTTATTTTACAGTGACACAACAGAGCAGTCAAATGCTTTAGATATTTCTAAGGGTTAAATTTAACTATTTGTAGTTCCTGTTACGTCATTCTCTCAATATCCTTAATGTACTGATAACGCGTACGAAAAGACACGGGTAATATTTTTCGCTTGCATATCGGATCGGCATTTCCGGTGATTTTGCGCATGTCGGAAAATCGTTCTTGCATATCGGATCGTGATTTCGCAAGATTTTACCCATGCCGAAAAAAACTGTCAGGCATCCCTCCTATGCCAGACGATTCTCGTGAATTACTTGTGACGTCACGTTATAAACATTGTGACGTCACGTTCCCAAACGTCAACGGCTGAATATGCTTGTTTTTATATGAAAATGCATCATTTTGATAAGTTTGCATTTAGAAGTCTTCTTTAAAGAAGAAAAAGTTTCTATCATGAGACATCTGGTTCAGATGGAAATATCCGTCTCCTCGGGTTTTGCTGGAACTCGGTAGAGCCTCGTTTCCGCCAAAACAGTTACCCGAGGTGACGGATATTTCGATCTGAACCTCGTGCTCATGACAGAAACTACTTTTCCGATTATTTTACAGATGCCGGATAGTCGGTCTGGCACCCCTCCTATGCACACCTCCTATGCCAGACGAACTACCTGAATTACCTCTGATGTAACGTTGTAAACATTGTGACGTCACTTTTTCAACTGAATATTGTTTTTATATGATACTGCATCGTTTGCTAAGTTTGCATTTAGAATTTGCAATTGGACACAGTATGCAACAAAAAGTTTCAATCATGAGGCATTTGGTTCAGATGGAAATATCCGTCATCTCGGGTTTACTGTTTTGCGGGAACAAGGCTACCCGGGGTGACGGATATTTCGACCGAACCTCGTGCCTATGACAGAAACGTTTAGTCAGAATACTGCTCACAAATAACCATAGTGTTTCTCGACAATGTTGATGTACAGTATTTACACGAACTTTTAAACAATGCAAGGCTGATGCATGTAGGCCGACAGTATGGCAGAGTTAAGTAAACTCGAAAGGTGATGTATTTCTATATAGATCTATGTGATATATGATCATCTTGGTCAGAATTTAATACTATTTCATTGTCGAGGAATGTGTTTATATTAGTAAACTAGAGACAGCCAGTACTTGTTTCAAGAATAATTATACCATTGTATTATTTTTATTGACATAAAAGGCGCACGTCCTCAGATTTATGCCTATATTCAGAAACCTTCCTTGATTCCACCTTCACCAAGGAAGGATCCGTTACTTGCCGTCCATTGGTCAACTGATTATTAAAGTTAATAAGATTTGGTTGATTTACTGCTTTACTGTATTCACGAGACATTCATATCCGCCTAACGGTCCCTTCATAGTCGAGGAACGTTTCTGAATATAGCCATAAGTTTTCCATTAATTAGTGATATATTTACTTACCACGAGGTTCAACATTTATATAACTTAAAATTGTAATAGAAAAAGAAAACGTTTCTGGCATAAGTCTTCTTCAATATTACTTTACAACATGATTCAACGCACTTTACCATTCCATACAAGAACATGACAAACGTCTTGTCTTTGGTCACACTGCCAATAATTGTATTAGAACGCACACACAAAACAAAAGGTGTGAATCACTAGTTGACGTGAGAATATCCCAGGCGGACGCTGTGCCGTCGACTAATTTAAAATTCCATGCCGTCAAAACATTTTAAACATTACAGCATATGTACACGTCAAAAAATTTACCAATTTGTTTTCTGCAGAAAAAAAGACATAAATTGAACTTAACATTTCATATTATTCGAAGCCATTATCTAGATCACATTTCGAGAATATTACAAAATTAACCAACCCAAAACTGTGTGATAGATTTCAATTAACTTGTAACTATATACGAATCTGTCTGATATGAATTCCAATTCTACAATAATTGATATTAAATAGAGAAATTTCGGCGTGTGAATCTATGCAACTTGGACAATTGTAAATCATTATCCTACTCGGTTACAAACCTAATCAAATTGGTTTAAAGTAATAAAAGGCTTATTACTTAAAAACCGAATTTGATATACACAAGAGTTTTATATTCGATTATATAAGCGCAATTCATCGCTTTACAAAATAATAAGAAATGCAAGCTCCATTTCGAGAGCAGTACAATTTTCCACTTTATTCAATTTGATAATAATTACCTCATTTTTATCTGTCGAAAGTTGAGTGTATACACTTTTTGTTTTCCATGAAGTTTTGCCCAACCAAGCGGAAGGATGGTAAGAGTTCGAGTTACACCAAACCTTAATTCATATTGACATCTGTGAGTACATCAGTCGGTCATAAACTATTTACAGTTGAACACATATGATATGTATCAGTGCAAAAACTAAAAAAAATAATAAAGAGTTTGCCTCTGTGCACCTTTTGTGATTATACAATGGCCTTTATGCGTCTATTTTTGTGACGTATTTAATGACGTGATATTTTACTAGTAGATCTACTTTTCGAAAAGCATAATGATTGAAATGAAAATCGCAGAAACATTGTTATATAGTAAACATTAATGTTTACTGAGAATGGTGGACCATTGTTGCACAATGGCGTATTTGTGCCGACGTTATATACCTGTTTAAGTCTTCTTCCTGCTGCACCAATGGTGATTGAGAAAGATGTCTATTACTACTATATAAACGTTTTGAAAATATTTCGACCCCTGTGACGGAACCTTTCCGACTACATACTTGTTTTAAAACTACATGTATATTCTCAAAATATAACACTGAACTATAGAGGGCGGAGTCTTGACTTTAATAAACATCTGACAGCTGTGCTAAGGGCTACAACCTACTGCTCTTACAATAGTTCTACTCTAAAATAAAAAATAAACCAGTAGAAACTATGTGAAACTTTGTTCTCTAGCTCGGTTAGGGATCATTTACAATGTATATGTGGCCAAAGAAGTTCATGGGGGGTCACTATTGGTACCTATCCTGTTTCTGTTTAATATGTTCATAAATGTTTTTGATATGTTCATGAATTCCATCTTATATACATCCGTAAGGTCGTATATAATAATGCTATATCATTTTTCAGTACTTGAAGCGTATTTTGGTGTATTTTTAAGAGAAGATGGATCATTATTATGTGGTTATTAGACATTCTGTTACAAGCTGACCCTAGTAAACCGAATAACATATTCTATGAGTTAAAACACATGATCTTGGTCATGCCACATACTCGGCTAACACTAGCATCAAAGGTAGTAATTAAGTTGTTTCACTTGGGGTCACTTTTGACTTTCTATTAATTTTCAAGTGACATGCTGATAAGATGTGCAGAAAACATCAGATGCATTTTTTTCAGCACAATTAGTCGCAAGTGAATACATCTATTAAAAACACAATTTCTTATATAAATGAAACTCATCACAAGTTTTGGTAATCAACACAGTGTAATACCAAAGGTTAGAGCAAATGTGTTAGCTCATTAGCCTTGACCTTAGAGCTCTCTCTCTCAAACCATTAAGATATGTTTAGATCACCCACTGGTATGTTGCAGTAAGCTCATCGCTAATTTGTTCTGTTGGAAAGTTTTCTGCTAGTGCCCTAGGTGCTCATGTACGTCTATGTGCTTTTTTGTACATCAAATTCATATTTTAGCTAATATGAATGATCTTATGTGTTTGAATGTATTACATTTACATTAGCATGTTGCATTGTTTATCATACACTGTCGCCATATATGTCATATAAGGTTAGTATACCTGTCATAAATACTTAATCCTGATTGGCCGATAGCGCTCATGTGCCGGGTCCGCAAAAGTATGTGTAAACCTGGAAAATGATGTGTAGACCTATACGGATTTCAAAACGTCATTGCTGTTACTGTATATTTTCGCATAATGTTCATTTCTTTTTATGAGATATACGATATAATAATTTTAGACTAATGTTTCGGTCAATATATAGTTTTGCGGACCTGTGAAAAATGATATTGACCGAGGACGAATCACTTTTTACAGGTCCGCAAAACTATGTATAGACCTCAACATTAGTCTATAATTGTGTAATGTACCACTTGGGTATCTTCTGGTTCTGTTTGAAAACTAAACTAAACATGTTTCATGTACCCCTACTGAGTTTGCGTGTGCTTTAGTCTTACACAATTACACTAGTTGTCTTGTTCTTGTAATGTGCTATTATGTATGTTATGATTATCCTCTGCCAACATTTATGCTCGAGTTCATTGATAACTTTAATGTACATTTACTACGATTTCTTGATATTCAATGGATTTTATTCAGACTTTTATATTTGAAACCTATGCGTTTTGATACTCAATACAAACATCTTTTTCTTTAAACTACTCTATGTTTATTGTAGTGTATTGTTGTAATATATCATATCATATTATGTGCTGTAGTATGTTCTATTTGTATATACATGTACTATCACATCGTACTAATTTTAATGCTGTTATGCTGGTTAAATCTTATGTATTTGAACAATTCATATTCATGTCAACTTCTTAAATGTAGAGCTCTGCAAAGCTTGCTGTATTCTGTTTCTCGACTTTAAAGTCACATGATCACAATTACAAGTAACTCTTATTTTACCAAGAAAGATGTCTTACCGGCGGAAATGATCTTTTTTTGTCCCAAAATCATTCCTAACTTTGTTTTTTTTAAATCGATGTGCATGTTAAAAATATAGTGCAGTATTTTTTTCAATGATGTTGCAAAAAAGAAGAAAGGCTTTCTGGCAACTCCTTTTCATAAATTAACGACTTGAATACGAAAGAAAGGCATACGTCAACATTGTTTTAGAGTGAATGGAACATGGTTCTATCATTATCCTATTAGTAAATTTATGTTTCTTTGTAAGCAAAAATAATCTGATCCTGAAATAACCTTAATTAACTTTGTAAGTTGAATTTATTCTTGAACGAGAAAAGATAAAAAATACACAATTTGAAACATAAAAATTATTACAAATGTATATTTAATCCTTACGATATTGGAACAATCGATGAAACGATCTTTTTCGAGATCTTTAAGGTTTAAGGGGCTACATTGTATGTAACAGACGACATGTAAGAATTCAATATTTGAACTAATTGTGATGAGCCATCATTGATCCTATGAAAAATGGACTTAACGACCGAGAAGAACATGTAAATGTCAATATTTCTTCATGATCCTTCGTATCAATTTCTGACACCATGACAAAAAACACATGAAACCATTACGCAATCTTAGAGCATAAGGCACCTAAATAATTCATTGAAAATGAAAACTGAAAGTTTTACAGTGAAAATATTCCTTAACAAAAGTGTTCCTGTAACAGAGTTTTGATGAAATTAAATATGAGGGATTGTAAGCCTTAACAATTATCTCCAAGTATAAATTGACAAATTATGTGCCAAGAACATTAACAGCTTGTCATATCTTGTGGAATCATTTGGTGGAAAATTTGATTGTGTTAGCTGCATGGATAACAGATGACATAACACGATACGGGAATCTTAAAGTCATTTAGATAGAACGGTTGATGTATTTGCTATAACGGATTTCTTCACATTGTTTTATATTTCATACTAAGCAAATGGGGGCTTTAATTCACGAATACAGTTGACACGATGTCAAATTAATCTTGAAACCGTATTATTTATCACGGAGAAAAATGTTTATTTCGTGACAACAATAAAGTATTTGAATTAATTTCAAAGCAACATGTTTCTAAAAGCGATTAACTTATACCAATTTTTAAAAGTGATATACGATATATAGTAAACTCCGCTTAATATAACGAACTCATTGGGGTCATTTAAATTTGTTCCTTATATCGGAGTTTGATATAATCTTATACATATATCATTTTCATATAAGATAAAGAAGAAAAAACATGGACAGAGAAAATGTGTTCCTTATATCCTAAATTTCGCTATATCCGGAGTCGTTATATACGGAGTTTACTGTACATGTATAAAATTTTGTAAGAGGACTGTTAATTTTGAATGATAATCCTTTCCATGTTATGAGAGACAATGACATTTCTTCGCCCATATTTTTAGGTAAATAAGACTTCGCTTTCCATCGTGTCTCAAGAAACACCAGTGTTGGTTTTGTCTTTGTATTGTATGCTTTCAGTAGTTTGTTCATCTAAATACCTTGCTGAATTTATTTGTTAAGTTTTTATATTGTCTGTAGACAGTGTTTTGTGAACAACATTAGACAGGGCTTGACACTTTTAGAAAGGTGTTTGAACTTTTTGGACCACCTAAGAGTGGTATTTTCTTCCAGTTTATTCTTACCTGCACACGGGCTTCTGATAAGCCAAGCCTTTGACTTAATTCCTCTCTCATGAAGGCATCGGGGTAGTGGGTTTCATCGAACAGTCTCTCGAGCTCGTTCAGTTGTTCCAGGGTGAAGTTTGTTCTACTGCGTCTCTGCTTCAGTTTGGGCTGGTCGTCATTTTCATTGTCGGAAGACCGGTCTTTTAAATCGTCGGCTGGAAATATATTAAATGATGAAACATGGTTTAACCATTGTTACTTTGTGTTTGTTTTGCTAAAATGATACTGCTCACAAAAGGGAAGAATAATTTTTTTTTTTTGGCCCCGAAATTGGGTAACCCCGTTTATTTTTCCCGTCATATTGGCTAAATAAGGGTCGAGGAGCATCCGTTACTCACCTTACATGATAGACATTAATAAGAATAATGTTAAGTGGATTGACAATAACCTTTTTTAGAAATATCCCACTGAAATATTTGAGATAAATGTTCTTGACACTTTAATGTAAGGAACAAGATGATAATTGCAAGCTTCTGTCAAACAATTCCGGCGACATAATTTTAATTTTAATGACAACACCTTATTACGGTATTTTGTAATTATATAAAGTGTATTTATCTCAAATTATCAATTTCACATGCAAAATATATTGACACTTGATAACCATTATCCGTTAAAGTAACCATAAACTTCTATATTAGGTATAACTTTGAGAACTTGTTTCGCAATGCAACGAAAATTAAGAAATGATAAATTATAAAGTAAAATATTTTTATCTATGGGCCGTTCTGCAAGTTTAAATCCCAGTGATTACTCCGAATGTGTTCGGATACAAATTAATTTACTTATAAAAGAATGATAGAATTATTTACTCTTTACTCAGATTCAACACATCTCAGCACTTAGGTTCTAGCTTAAAATGTGAAAAGCAAAACAAGCTGAATTTTTAACATCGTTAAGCTAAATTTGTTTGATTCTAAATTTCATAGTTAAAGTGTTTTAAGACAAATGACCCTGTGCTAGTTATAGAATACGGTGTAGTCAAGATCGAATCTGGGTATGATTTTAAAGTCACAGGATCACATTCACAAGTAGCTCTCATTTTATAAAGAAAGGTATCTTATTGGCAGAAATGACCTTTATGTAGTTTATACTAATTCATTTTAGCTCGATTTTGAACAAAGCTTGAAGCTTATCAAGTCACTCTCGAGTCCGCTTCCCTGAAAAACCAGACCTGGTGTCATATGAGGAAGTACAGTCGTGACCCCATTTGGACCCGAACCCGCAACCTCCAGGGACCTTTATTTGTATCAAAAACATTCCTTTTTAAATCGATACGTGCATATTAGAAACATAGTGCGTCAATGTATACAAACTTGAGGATTCATGATCGTATATTCGATTTTTTATTTTGTCGATCCGTTACCGTTGTCCGGTCAATATGTTACCGTTTGTCCGGTCAATATGATACTGTATGTCCGGTCAATATGCAAGTTAATGTCATTTTTCATATACGTTGACTCTAGAGAGAAGACACTATTTGGCTGCGCTTAGAAATGCTAATGCATGTGATCAAAAGCAAGCCCGCATCTCTAAAAAAACAGAAGTGGTTTTCTGGTGGGCGGAATTTAGAAGTACCCCATCCATACAAATGTAATAAACTTAAAGCGCTTTAATCCTGTCTCTGCTCAACTTACCGGACAGGTCCACACTCAAGGGTGTTCAATAACAGCTATCAACTGATATGATCTACACTGTTCACAACATTAGATGTAACTGGTTCAAGCATTTAAAAGGACTTAACATATGCTTATCAAATATGAAAATGTCTGTTTTGTAAATATCTTTTCCATTGACATCATTTACAAAAGACCTACATTTTAATCGGATTTTTGACTGATTTTGAAAAAAGTCTCTGTAACTTAAAAGCCGTTGCTGTGTAAAGTGTATACGATGAAAATGTATTCGGTTCAAAAATCAAACTAAACAGCTGCCCATAGGTCTGTCTTAGCCATTGTTTCGAAACCAAGTTTTGCAAAGCATACTTTATTCACGACTGCAAAATCGAACAGTTCTTGTGCCAATCGGGTTAAAAATATTTATATCCATAGTGCATAAGTACTTCTTGTTTTTTGACCACTTGGAATACTTTTGATTTTATAGTTGTGCACCTTTTGAACAGTGGCGCAGTGGTTTGACGAAAAGGTCATGGGTTCGATACCCATGTACTACCTTAAAGGAAGCTGCGGATTTTAAACAAGTTTACAAGTACATGTAAGACAACATAAATATCAAACAGATCGGACAACATAAATTTCAACTTATATGAAAGCAGTCTATGTAAGCAGACTGGTGCATGTTTGGTTTGTTACGCTGGCGTGTTATGGTGAGCACTGTATGATTAAATTAATCTTGCAATACTCAAATGGTAACCTGTAAAAAGTTAATAAAATTATGCAGTGCTAGGCATCAAACTGTCGCAAGTCATAAGTCAGTGCTCCGGTAATGGCTGGTATCACGGGACCAGTTTGTATAAATTGAGAGAAATCGTTTGGCAATCGAGCTAA
>JAFMSR010001629.1:0-25949 GCA_022818135.1 Saxidomus purpurata
CCTCCCCACCTGGGGGTCACTTAATTTTGCATAGGAATATATAGTAAAAACTTTAAAAATCTTCTTCTCTGAAACCACAAGGCCTAGAGCTTAGATATTTGGTATGTAGCATTGCCTTGTCGACCTCTTTAAAGTTTGTTCAAATTATGCCCCTGGGGTCAAAATTGACCTTGCCTGGGGGGGGGGGGATCATTTGTTTTACAAAGGCGTATATAGGAAAACTTATTTGGTATATAACATTGTCTAGTGATCTTCCACCAGGCAAGTGGACTTGTACCAAGGTGAGCGATATAGGGCCATCTTGGCCCTCTTGTCTTGCATACCAGATGGTGATATCTGCAGATTTTACTAGTGCTGGAAAATCGCATATTACACCCCACCCCACCCCGCATCCCCCTACCATTAACATTTTACTACCATTAACTCCTAGTACACCTAGACCTGATACACTTATAACTTGCAAACATATTGGGCATGACCTTTGACAGCTACATTTGTGTATTATGGTTTCTAATGAATGACTTCATGACAATTCGACTTCATTAAGGCCAGGGTGGTAGCAAGCAGCATACATGTTCATTACAACAAATTCTTATAGTTTAGTTTTCTTTCACTCTTAATTTGTTTGCTACAAAGTTCTTTCTTTCTCTCATCAGGATGACAGTTTATCTGGAGACCAAGTCAAGATGTCAGATTTTGATTCATCCATGGATGACAGTTCTATTTTAATGGATGTTGATGGTAAAGTTTTCATATTTTAATACCTTGAATAAATGTTACATGGATAGGGGGTAGTGTTCAAAGGTGCTTAGTGTATTGTGAAATTTGATATCTCTTACAGAAAATGCAGCAAAAAATGCTGTAAATTGTTTATTAAGGTAGATTTATATTGGCTTTTGCCTGTTTAGAAAATTGAAGACAAGTTATTCTTGCATACCAGATCGGGATATCTGCAGTTTTTACCAGTGCTGAAAAATCTCATCTTACACCCGGTGGTGTAAGACGACTTAATGACTTCAGAACAAATTACATGAATGTGTAAATTCGTACATTACTACAAGAAAATAGCACGCAAATATAAATCATTAATTTTATTTATTTCTGCTACTTTAAGTAGAAAATGTTATGCAAGAAAAAGAATCTATCACTGGCTGCACGTGCAGATGAGAATACAGGGCTCTCGGATAACTGTTTTGGTGGTAACAAGACTGCAGTAACCTTCCAGCCAGAAATTCCCATCTGCACATGCAACCACTGAAAGATTCTTATAAAGCGCTGTCTGAAATTTAGTTTTCAACTGGACTGTTACAAGTGCATGGTCAGGTCATGGTCACTACCACTTGCCAGTGTGGAAGGCTTTTCTATTGATATATAAACTGTTTGACTGACCTATTTAGTGTTTGTTCTGTTGATTAAACAATGGTTTTTGTGTACAGCAGGGCTATAATTGTAGATGCTCTGGTGTTAAGGTAGAACAGGCTTCTAAACCCACAGGGTGCAGGTGCAAACCCTGTCTAGGGACTTCAACTGTGTCTTTTACAATAATTTCTTTCGGCACAAATACTGGTCTGATCTTCAGGAAGCAGACATGAAAGAAGTAAATATAAGATGCAAGAACTGAAGTCTACAGTTGTGAAAGTTTGGAAACTTAGTGAGACGATACAGACATAGATTCATAACTTGAACTGTATAATACATGTATATTGTTATTTATTTTCAGGACCATTGTTAACGAGACAAAATTTTGTATTTGCATTGACAACCCCTTCACCTATGCCTGCATTTCTCAACATTCATTTTATCTGTGAAAGTGCCTCTAGATTGCTTTTCCTGTCCATGCACTGGGCACGCTCAATATCTGCCTTCAATATTCTCAGGTAAGAAAATACACTTTTTGATTTTGATTTGTTAGAAAAAAAACTTTCCCCCGCTGATACTGGGTCTGATGGCCTTTAGATTAGTAATTTTATAGTTAGAAAACATGCTCATATGGTGGTGGAGGGAGGGGGGAAGGGAGTGCAGAAAACATTGGGAAAAATGAGTTTCCAAAATATAGATAGCTTTGTGTCATTGGAACTTGTACCTTTTCACGGGATAGGAAAATGACAGTATAATCTGACTTAAAATTCCCAGCTTTCTCTGGATAGAACTGTAGGAATCAGTTGACAAGAAAAAAGATCAAAATCTGATTGAGTTTCTTATTTCATTAAGTTCACAGATTTGACAGAATGAATACACTTGTATAAACACAAATCTAAGTGCACATGTGCTGCAGTTGTACTTGCTGCAAATAATAGTTTAAAAGTACATCAGTACTGGCAGTTCTCCATAGGGTTCTCTTACAACTTCTGTTTTGATCCTATGATGAATGTTTCAAGGAGCCAGGTATGAAAGCGTTTTGCATTATTTCAGCCAAGATGTGCAGACATTGTTAGTGCGGAATAGTTGGAGTGGATTGTTTACGCTGGGTCTGGCACAGCATGCGGAAACCATGTCTCTGTCCACCATGCTGATGGCAATCTTAAATCATTTACAGTCCTCTATAGAAACTGGTAATTCACATATTTTCTTCAATCTATACATGATGGACTTCTGACCCAAATTGTTGTAGACTCAAATCCCATCAATAGAATTTGGTTAGGACCATCGCAGTTCCTTTTTAGCTCACCTGGCACAAAGTGCCAGAGTGAGCTATTATGATCGCATTCCGTCCGGGGTCCGTCGTACGTCGTCGGTCCACCGTTTCCTTTAAACAACATCTCTTCTGAAACCAGTGGGCCAATGTTGATGAAACTTTGCAGGGATGTTCCTTGCATGAAGCTTTATAGAAGTTGTTTAAAGAATTCCATTCAATGGAGAACTGTAGCATTGTCTAGTGCAGAAATGTAGCATTGTCTAGTAGACCTCTACAAAGATTGTTCAAATTATGACCCCCAGGTCAAAATTGACCCGGCGGGGGTGGTCACTTAGTTTTGCATAGGCTTATATAGGAAAACTTTAAAAATCTTCTTCTCTGAAACCACAAGGCCTAGAGCTTAGATATTTGGCATGTAGCATTGTCTAGTGGACCTCTACCAAGATTGTTCAAATTATGACCCCCGGGTCAAAATTGACCCCGCACGGGTGGTCACTTAGTTTCCTTATATAGGAAAAACTTAAAACATCTTCTTCTCTGAAACAACAAGGCCTAGAGCTTAGATATTTGGCATGAAGCATTGTCTAGTGGACATGTACAAAGATTGTTCAAATTATGAGCCCTGGGTGAAAATTGACCCCACGCAGGGGGTCACTTAGTTTTGCATAGGCTTATATAGGAAAAACTTCTAAAATCTTCTTCTCTGAAACCACAAGGCCTAGAGCTTGTTCAAATTATGAGCCCTGGGTCAAAATTGACCCCGCCCGGGGGTCATTTGGTTTTACATAGGCTCATATAGGAAAAACTTTAAAAAATATTCTTCTCTGAAACCACAAGGCCTAGAGCTTAGATATTTGGCATGTAGCATTGTCTAGTGGACCTCTACCAAGATTGTTCAAATCAGGACCCTCTGGTCGAAATTAACCCTTCCCAGGAGGGGGGAAAGCACTTGATTTCACATAGGCTTATATAGGGCAAGCTTAAAGAAAAAGCACAAGGCCAACAGGCAGATAATAGATATTTGAAATGTTACTTAGCATTGTGTAGTGGACCTCTACGAATTATGTTAGAATCATGACCCCCCTTTTATTATAGCAAATAGTAGTCAGGTGAGCAATATAGGGCCATCATGGCCCTCTTGTTTAATACACCAATACTGATCAGCATTCCAGAAAGCAGTCATGTAGAGTAGTTGATACAAATTTGAAGAACCTCATCTACAATAGATGCAACAAACAAATTTTGAACATGCAATTAAATGATTAAGTACCTTATTTTAACTGTGAAGTATTTTTGGAGTATTAAAGGGTAAAGCATACACATTAAAATAACTTTTAGACTATAGTTGATGATAGATACAACCCAACCTGTGTTAAGTAATCAATACAGGGATACACTAGAGGTGACCACTGGATGCAGGTAGATTGTTTAAACAGATGTCTATGTAACAATTTGATTGTTCTGATACATCAAATCTCGCTACATAAGTAACAGATCTGCTAAATCCAGGCAACTGTTGTCACCAGTTTGATTGACATATAAATTTAACTCTGTCCTTGTTGGCAGTTTCTGCCTTTGTGACCAGTGCAGATCATGATCAATCTATATATCTGTGCTGTACCAGTATGGGTATTATCTACATTGTTTACAATTCAGTCCATGAATTTTAAGGAAGTACCCCTATGAATTGTTAATGGTACTATCCAAATTGAAAGACAGACAAGTGCATTTTAAAGACGTAGGAGGATCAGGGTGTTATTTAAACCATAACATGTACATGTTTTTCAGACAAGAGCCTCGGAGATCGCGTAAAGTCTGTGATTGAACATATACTGAAGTTACAGAGTTACATACAGAAGATGCAGAGTCTGCAGGTAGACAACCAGGAGTACGCCTATCTCAAAGCACTGCTTCTTTTCTCCCCAGGTAATATATGTGCACCTCTATATAAAGAGCCGTCTCAAACGTGACTGGCAACAATGTATGTGTCACTAGACATTGTTTCATTTCTTTGTATTATTATGTATACTTACTGACAAAAGTTCTGCATGGTTTGAAATTGTTCAATTTGATTTCAATTGTAGGTTTCTTAAAAGGGCAACACAAGTCAAAGTATAACTGAGTCTGAAATTAAAGACCTTGTTAACACAAACGCACTGTGGAACGAATTTTAGAAATCTGATAAAAAAATAAATAAAATAAATTAAGGAGTTAATCACAGACAGTTTCAGTGAATTTTTAATGCGAAAATATACCAATTGAAAGCTGTAAAAGTTTTAACATTCGAAATATGACGTTATAATGCAGCTGTTAAAAGAATGGCGTTCTATAGTTTTGGGAACAGGCAATATGTTTTCACGTTGTCTAGCGACTTTGAACATCACTCAGCTTTAAGTAATAAATTAATTCAATATTTATTTCCAAGAAAAGTGTTAGAATGTAAATAGATTTAACTTTTGTGCTACATATCGGTAAGTATATCATGGTGTGTTGTTCAGATGCTTTAACTAACCAGTATATCACATTAAAGTAAAATCAATTCTTTAGTAGCTTCAGTCATTCAGTTGCAAGACTCAATTTCTTGTAAATACGCAAATCAGTAAATGACAAATTTTTCAATATTCTATATGATAATGTGCATTTCTTTATGATCTGTTTCAGACAACCCTTCCCTGACAAATGTTGCCCAGATCGAGAAGTTCCAGGAAAGAATACAAAAAGAGTTGCAGCAGTATCTGCAAGAATCACATCCTGACAGCCCTGATAGGCTGGCTAAACTTTTACTGAGGTTACCTCCCTTACAAACTCTTCAGGCAAACATTATGGAGGAGCTATTTTTTGCAGGTTTAATTGGAAATGTTCAGATAGACAGTATTATACCGTATATACTTCGTATGGAGACTGCTGAATACAATTCACAAATGGCAAGTCAAGGACTTGCCTCGACAGTCAGTTTTACGACTTCGTCGGATATAGCGAACGTCCTGAATTCACAGAGTGATCTAACAACGGGACAATCAGTGTTCTTTAGCCCACAGATGATAGTTACACAAGCTGGAATCACAACAGACGCCAATTTAACCAGCTGATCATTGTTATGTAGTTGTTAAACACTTGTATTGTTGTTATTGTTGAAATGAGCCTTACTGTGCAGAAACCAACCTTGACCTTTGCAGACAAAGCCAATATAGTGTTCAAATATGTAGGACTAGGAGTCACATGGCAATCGGCTTTCTGTCATGCTGGCTACCTCTTAGTGTGTCTGTTTGGGGTAAGAATTACTACCTTAGTTTTTATTTGCCCCAAAAGATGTACTATATTGTTTCGCTGGTCATCTGTCCATCCGTCCGTTTGCAATTTCTGTTCAGAGCCATATCTTCCACATTGGTAATGCAATTTCGATCAGACTGAGGATATGTTTTTTACTATACATAGTTGATGCTCCTTGAGTTTCAGTTGAATTGTTTCAGAAATTAGAGTTATGGCCCTTTGAAAATTGAATGCAAAATTGCCATGGCTAGTTAGAGCTATTTATACATGTATATTTGTCTTGGTCACAACTTGACCGAGTATGTTGGGACATTGGTAAAGGGTGGCAACACCCTCCCCTGAAATAAAAAAAGGTTTCTCTCCATCTTTTTCAGTGTTTATAAATCAAGGCCATTCGGCTTTAACATCCACAATGCAAGTCCTGTTATGAGCATTTTAATTTGAGTTTTGATTACTAGTTTATTTTTAAAACTACCAACATGTCTCGAAGACTTCATTAGATAAATTTGCAACTGGAAAGCGTTCAGTACAGATGCACCATATTGATACCTGTCATAAAATACGAAGGTTGTTTTCTGAGCAGCATGGCTAGAATTATGTCCAAAAAAAAGTTAGGGTGACTGACATAGATTGCTTAAAGATGTATATTTTATGTTCATACTTGTCTAACAGGTATATGTGACAACATGATAATAATATGTTTTCAGTTTCTTGTGTTATGAAATTTGTTTTAAAAAGAATATAGAATTAAGGACAAGTCTTAGGATAAAAAAATTGTGTCAAAAAAGTACATGTATGTGTAACTCACTTATATGATTCTGTTTTACGATAGTGGTTTTATCTACCACAGAACAGACCCTTGTATAGAGCTTTTGTTTGGGTTGGCTTTAGGAAACCTTGGGATTTCCTTTGTTTGTAAACTCTGATCTTATGCCTAATTTTTCGTTTGCTTTGTAAGTGCCAACAGTCGGCTTCACCTGTTTATTATTCACTGTGTTAAGCTGAACTTAAATATTCAGAATACATGAAATAATTCTGTTGAAAACTAACTTGAATTTTGTGTTTTAAAACTTCAGTCGTGTTTTAACTCCCTGATTTAATGAATACATGTCATATACAGCATTTTCAAAATGAAGTTTGCTTTACTTGGATAAATAGCCTATATACCTTTACAGGTTTCATTAATTCAATTAAATTCAAAATTGATTGTAAATTTGGTAGTATTATTACTTGTCTAATTTGTGTTATTTTCCTGAATTTGCCACTATGCTAATTTAAAAATCTCGCCGAAGATTAATTTCACTTAGATTTACTATTGGAAAATTCTCTTTTCGTAAATTAAAAAATTTGTGAATACATCTGTCTGCTCACAAATCGCGAAATTTTTGTCAGTCTAAAATTACCCAGTTTACAGTCTTCTATGATGCTTTACAAAGATGCCGATGACTTGCTGAAAGATTTTCATATTAGTTACAGTACCTAGCAGCAACTTGTAAGGTCGAGGTGACACTCTGCACGTCAAGGTAACCTGCCAAAGGTCATAGCAATACTCTCAAGGTCATTTTAGTTCTCTGCGAATTTGTATGTCAAAATGACACTCTAGGTAAAGATGACATTTGTGATGCATTTTGCATATAGATCATTTTCATGACCAGTAATTGATAAGATACTTTTGCTATTAAGATAGCCCACTGGGGTTATGACCATACTTCCTCATATGACACAAGTACTGGTTTTTCCAGGAAGCAGACTCGAGAGCGGCTTTCTTCACAATCCAGCTAAAATAAATTAGTATAAACTAAATGGATAGAAACAGCTGAAGGAACAAGGTCATAGTGAAATGTTACAATTTGTTGGTTCATAGATTTCCTGTCTCATCATTCTATCTCTTTTTGTTGTTTGTTTCTTTTTTGTTATTATAAAACTTTGTAGTATTAAAAAACATTGTTCTGCTGTGTTTGCTCAAAGATTTTTCTAAGTAAGTTGTTAATATTGCATGAAATCCTGTGGACTGAATAGTCCACATTTCAGCTACAACTTATTTCTTGAATCAAAGATACAGCTGTCAAATTTTGTTTTTCAAATAAATTCATCTGATGAATCAAAATTTAGAAAAAGAAAACTGAATTCTAAATGATAATAGCAAACATACCAAAAGTAGAAGCATAATAACTAAAGAAAAATATCAGAAGTAATAAAGGTTGTTTATAGAACCTGTACTAGAGATGTTACATTTGTTGGTTCTTAGATTTCCTGTCCTAATGTTCAGTGAAGTTTTTGATGCTTTATATACCGGTAAATAATGTTTTAGCAAGATTTTTAATTGCAGCTTTTTATTTGTGAGTGTTTTTCGCAAACTCTGCTTTCTTTTTTATGAGTTCATCCTTTTAGAAAGGATGCAAGATCAAAAGTTTGACATTGTAACAATCAACATGACTTTTAAGTTGTAAACGAGAAATGTGATTGTTAAGTATGTGTAGAAAATTGTTATTATTTGCAAATGACTAACTCGCTACTGCTTGTAGATTGTAGAAAAATTATCAACTTATGTGCAATGAGCCCTATGAACTTACAATCATGGCCCCAATAAAATATTACCATCCAAAATAAAGTATACACAAAAGTTTATACATTGCTTACATTAAAACTAAGACTGGTTATAATTAATGGTGCCGCAGATACTTTAAGTATCTTTAGTCGATGAAAAGCAGGCAGAGACTCTGCGACCTAGTTACCCCCTTGTGAGACCCCTGGAGAGATCTAAATTCTTTACGAAGTAACTGCCAGACGGTGAAGCATTTAAAGCAGTTGTTTGAGTTCTTCAGTTAAGATCATTGGAAAGCATGATTCTTATTGTCTCTTGAAACTCGAGAATGACAGTTTCCAGTTAAGTTTCAGTAATTTGCTGATAAACTTGCCAACTTGACTGGTGGTAATTTGACATGAAGACTAGCATCAGGGCTTGGACTTGTTACCACCAAAATCCACCATGATGAAGCCAGAACTTCATATCAAGGGTTGAAAGCAAAACTGTTGTACGCTCTTCATTATTTTTTATTAGTTAAGACCATTTTGCGGTCATCCCTCGATATATTAGCATAAATTAAAGGGACAGAGATGAATATCTTTTGCCAGTCATTATGTTTAAACAAGTGCCACGTTCCAATGTGTGTACTATATTTTGGATGGTACTTGTAGTAGCATATTTCCTTGTTTTATTGAATGATCACGTTAGAATACGGCTTTTATATACAGTCTTGTCAAGACAAAAAAATATCTGTAAATACTATGTTGGAATTTACTTTTTACTGTTATTAAAGAACTAACTTTTGTTGCTGAATGGTCAAATTCACAGATTGTTTACGATGTTTTATACATGTATAAAAAAATAAATATTATATGGCTTATCCTGATGAAGCGTCAGCCGAAACGTTGATGAACATATAAATCATATAAATCATAATAAAGAAGAACATGTGTTGTTGTTGAAGTTTCCCTCATATACATGTATAAAGAAATTTTGAGTTGAATATTGATCAGCAAACAGGGTAGAATATACAGAGTAATATTTTTTATTTCATTGCATGTAAAACAAGGAAAAATGCTATTATAATTTTTTCATCTTGAGTCATAGTATTGTTTATATTGTGTTGTTACTGACTTGTTTATTTGCTGAAAATCCTGTACAATTTGTTTTCTTTGTTGTTGAATTGCATTTATGAGTTCAAATGTGATGTAAACATTTAATCCCACTGTGCAGAAACCAGCATTTGGGTTTTTATATCACTACAACCTTGTTAAGTGGCATAGTCTAATACCAGGTGCTACTGTTGGCCTTTTAACCTTACATTCTCTTGATGACGTTGTAGTACCGTATGTTATATATGAGAACAGCTGTGCAAAAACCAATATTGAGCTTTTCCATCCAGTATGGATCCAGATCAGTTTGCTCATGGGTGCAATGCCTGCTCATAGGTGTAGAACCTGCTCTTGCTCATTCGTGCAGAACCGGCTCTTGATCATTGGTACAGAACAGGCTCTTAATCATCGGTGCAGAACCTGCTCTTGATCACCAGTGCAGAAACAGCTCTTGCTCATGGGTGCAGAGCTTGCTCATCAGTGCGGTGTTTTCAAAGAGTATAGTGTTTACTCATCTATATGAATAACATGATGGCACTTGTAATTGAAGTTTGTATTGACAATAATTACATGTCTTTCTATTCTTGTCAAATTGACTGTTTATGGAAGTATGAAAAGGTTGGTGTTTGCACAGTTGGACTCGCATACTCTTTTTGCTGGTAAATCTCTTATTACCACAAATGGAAGTGTGAATTAGAAGGTTTTCTCAGAGCAGAAGTGTTTACATTGTAATATCTGGTCCAGTTGACTTTCCATGACTTTAGCTTTGTCATTTGTGTACGGAAGTATTTGATAAAACTTACAGAACAACAGCAGGGTATGTTCATTTCATGGCCAATGGTACATGTATAGAGAAAGCCCTGACCCTCCTCATAGAAAAAGGACAGCTTGCTCATTGCCAGGTTCTGAGTTTAAACCCACGTCAGACCCCATTTATGCCCACAGTTCTTGCATCTCTCACCTCTGGTTTAAGAATGAAGGCCTCAAGTTACTGTTGAATACAAAAACAACCTAGCCCTCCTCAGAAATAAAAGGAACAGGTGCATGACTAGTATACCCACATTTTCTGGATGATGTTTAAATGAATTAGTTAGCTAGGAAAAAAGGATACATGTATTATGAAAAATTGGTTTTGCCACAGATTTGTGAAACACGTAACGCAGAATCTCTGAATGTTGTTAATTCAAAGCATGTATATAGTTCATAAGCTTCTCATATACATCATATCATGTCATGTCCATCTCTCCAACATCATCAATAGAATTCATAGATGTCTCACTGATTCCTGACTTGAATTTTGGCCTACAAACCATGAAGAAACCTCATAATAATATAATTTAAGATGACCTAACGTTTTTCTTAGTTACGTCTTGCATAATTAGTCTCGTAAGATTTGTGCATTTTTATGCACCCATCCATAGAATGGGGAAGTATTATGTTAAACACTTGAGGCGGAGTTCACACTTCGTTTCTATGGTTGTCAAATTTGAAATAGATTCATTTTTAGCTCAACTTTTCGAAGAAAAGGGGAGCTATCCTACTTGCCCCGGTGTCGGCGTTGGTGTCACACCTTGGTTAAGTTCGTACCACCCCACTTTATTTCAAAAGTATTAGAGGTATGGCTTTGAAACTTACCATACTTGTTTACCATCATAACCTCCATCTACAGACAAGAGTACATAACTCTGTCATGGTTTTTGACAGAATTATGGCCCTTTTTTGACTTAGAAAGTGTATTGAGCTTGGTTAAGTTTTTCGTACCACCTCACTTTATTTCAAAACCATTGGAGGTATTTCTTTGAAACTAACCTGACTTGTTTACCATCATGACCTACATCAACAGAGAAGAGTACATAACTCTGTCAAGGTTTTTGACAGAATTATGCCCCTTTTTTACTTAGAAAATACATTGAATATGGGTAAAATCCACTTATTGCCTTAACCCTTTGAGATATTGCTTTGAAACTTTGAATGCTTGTTTACATCATTACCCCCATCTGTAGGCAAGAGAAGGTAACTCTGTCAGGGATTTTATTTAAAAATTAAGGCCCTTTATCGACTTAGAATCTTGGTTAAGTTTTTCGTACCAGTCCACTTTTTGACTAAACTGTTTGAGATATTAATTTGAAAGTTGGAATACTTGTAAACCATCATGATCCCAAAACATGGGCAGGAGAAGGTAATTCTGTCAAGGATTTTATTTGAATTATGGCCCTTTTTGACTTAGAAACTCAGTTAAAATTTTCATTCTTGTCCACTTGTTGACTTAACCATTTGAGATATTACTTTGAAAGTTGGAGTACTTATGTACCATCATGAGACCTATCTGTAAGCAAGAGAAGATAACTCTGTGAAAATGTTTCTTGATTTGTACTTAGAAATTCCAAGCTAAAGTCTTGTGTGCAACTGGCACTGTCATGCACATATATCATTAACCACTTGAAGTATTAATCTACAACTTTGCTGTAGTATTCAGGGATATCAAACATTTAAGTTTGATAACTCTTGACTTAATATCTTGCTACTTGTGGCCCTTGTTTATACAGATCCTTGTTTTGCCTTTAACTGTCAAAGTTTTGTTTTATTGGCAAGCACTAAAAAAGTCGAGCGCGCTGTCCTACTGACAGCTCTTGTTTATAGTGGGGCAACCTTAAAATTTTTCTCTCTCATTACTTCCAGACAGCTCGCATAAACCTTTTTCTGACTAGTCAATAAATCCTGATGTATGAATCTGTTCATTTTGCTTTCTAGTGCACTTGTGTTGTAACAGCGATTCTGATTGGCTAGCTATGAAGTGCAGTCTGAAAGCCGAAATACTTCAATAAAAATAATTTAGATATTTGTGTTCAAGTAGTGTTTATTGACACATTTCATTTGAACAAAGCTTAAAAACACATTGCATCAGGCAGTAGTATTAAATACAGAGGTTTTTTTCAGATGAAATGGGGGGGCAGGGGTAGTAGATGAATCAATAGTTAGTAATTTTGTACTCTATGAATCCATAATGATCTCAAATGTTAAAGATGAGTTACATGTATATATCACTAGAATCATACAACTTAGTCAGTTTTTACCCTGCTAAATTTCTAAAAATAGAATTTAAATTTTGGAGAGACTTCAAAGTTGTTGACAGGGTTTTGCGGAGAAAATTTACTGACTAACTAGGGAATATTGCATCTCATAATCAGGCAGTAAGGATGTATAGAAAGATCACGATCTGCACTGGTCCAAACAGTAGAGTCATTTACCGCTAGCAGGGTAAGAGTTAAACTTAGATTAGTGTAGAAAGTAAGAAACTCATACATCTTGCATGCTATTGTTTTTAATAAAGGGGTAAAGCACTTGTGATCAAAAAATGAAGGTTAACAATGACAGTTGGGAAAATGTAAATTTGATGTACAATATAAAAAAAATCTATCAGTTCATTATATTATTTTAAATCAACTACAAACCAGTTTGAATAATCTCATTTTGATTAGAGAAAGTATTTGATAATAAAAGTGGAATTGTGCATGGAAGGTAATGACTTACGGCACGCATAATTGTTAAATTACCATGCAAAACATTTACGGCACCAAACCATTAACCTGCACAGGAAACTTGTTGATTTTTCAAGGCCTATTAAAAGCTTATCTAGCTCTCTGGTGTTAGATTAGTAAGAAGTGAAACCAGTTTTAAATGTGAAAATTGAAGGACTGATTGTAAATTGTAACAAGTTCGAAGTTGTAAAGTTCAGAATATGTAAACTCAGTCTGTTGTTAGATGATGAAAACAGTATTGTAGAAATGTCAGTTTTTTAGTGAGATATTTCAAAGTAAGACCATATTTTGTTTTATTGCATGAACTATGTTAATGCTGTATTGAATAAACTATGAAGATACTTTGGTGTATGAACTACCTGTATATGTAACTCTGGCTGAATTGCATGAACTATCTCCTGTTAATCACATCAAAATGTTTTTCTTGCATTGTATGAACTGCGTCCATGTTCATATAATGTTCATGCTGTAAAGTATAAACTGTTCTCATCTTGTTATTGCTTTCATGATTTTATCATTGTTTTACTGCACTACATCATAAATAGACTGACATCTGAACAAACTGTATGTCTCCTGTCTTTTTTATGTCTCCTTCTTTATGTCTCCTTTGTTTCAAGACTCGCTATGGTAGCTTAGTATGTCAAAGGGCAACGTACAGATAAACAGATTTCCTTAGATCTGTAGTATTTATAAGCTTAAATGCATTTCATTATGCAGAATCTCACAAGGTTACACGTGAAAATTGCAATTTATCTAAATCTAGACAGTAAAACATTGTTTGCAGAATTACACCACCTGTTTCTAACACACCCCTATTCCGTTGAAACAAGTTTTACCTCTCTATCGCAAGCACATGCTTTGGGTGCCCTTATTTACATCGATTGAAAACGATCAATAACAAGGAAAAATATACATAAGTTATATTTTATTCATTTATTATAATAGCAGATCCGGTACATTGTGATTGGCTGTAATTGTCAATTTTGATCAGTTCATTGTCTTTACGGATTAGCCGGAAACAGCGATGCCAGACAACTGTGTGCCTGCAAGGGTCATGGTCGCTAGTTGAGAAGCGCATGTTTCCAAGTACTGATTCCATACAAGACCAGATGGACATTGTTGAATGAAAGCGTTGCCTTGGAGATCGCACTGGATGAATTTAGTCGGGTCTGGGTGTGAAAAGAACAAAGCATTTTGGCTGATGGCTTGGGCGCTGCATGGGTTGCTGGACGACAGGAGCCCTGAAATATACATAATCAACTTCTAAATCTATACCTTATCTGGAATTGCCCCAATTTACAAACATGCTAGTTTTAAGGTACGTTTTCAGAATGTCTTTGACTTTATATCGAAGAAATCAGTAAAATAAAAAACTATGATTTTGTTGCAAAGAAGAGTGAACACGAGTTTAAATAATTCTCGGCTAGTCGATATTTCTCGATAAATGACGAGACCTATTCGTTATCTGAGGAAGATTCTACACTGACCTGTAATAGTTCCGGCGCCTGTGCCGACGGTTCCGGGATTGAGGACAGCTTGTCTTGGGAAGATGCAGGATTGTCTGTTTTGGTCCCAGATCATCTTTGAGGGGCAAGTCAGAACCCTAGGAATGCCACTCTGGTCACACTGTACAAATCTTCATGAAGGGAGCAAAAATGTTAATTTAGAACGAGATAACAATCAGAAAGACTTGGATCATTGGTCTCGTATCAGCCGCAGACATATCCTGCACGACGGGAGGATTTCATGGAATGTCCTTTTGACACAATTCAAACAACGGACGAGTGCCACAAGATAATACGTCTGGTAGGATCCTTAGGGAGGTTCGAACCAGCAAAAGTTAGGGGCAGCTTGAGCGAGAACATTTACTGTGTTCATAACCTGACCAATTTGCTGGCGATATTCAAATATTGCAATTTGAAGTACAATACAATACAATACAATACAATACAATACAATACAATACAATACAATACAATACAATACAGTACAATACAATAGTGAAATTGCAGTTAATGCCTCCAGACAAGTGAAGAAAAAAATGTATTTTCAATGTTCTAAACTATTGGCAAATCAACAATTGTGTATACAAACTTTGTTGCGTCCGATGACACAGAGAAGAAGATTCTGCCAGCCTGGATGTTTTGTACGATGCACGGGTTGTTCATGCCGTAATTGACGAGGGTGTTCACAAGTGGTTGACTAACAATAGCCTGTTTAGAATGGAGAATATATATGAAATGAATACCTTATTGTTTGGACTCTTTACATAATGATCACATGGGATCCTGAGCAGTGTGATTTTATTGAATTTGCGCTGGCCATTGTTTATTCATAATGATCACCTGTGCCCCATCGATAAAATCATATAATTATACGTACATGCAAAACTTAAATGTGCATTATTTTAGCATTCGATGTCCATAGTCTTACCAGGAGGTCACAGGTCCAAATCTACTGCGGTGATCCAACCCGCGACAATGAATCAACAAAACTTAAAGTATTCGTCATGATTCATGAATAAAATAGGATTGAATAAAGTACTTTTATATCTAAAATGCTTGTAGTTCATGTTCATCATTTCGAAACAAAATATTTATAAGTGATCTATGGTATATTTGGAAGTGAGGTTTCCCCATAGTTAAATAAGTTCTGTTAGCAAAGTAAGTTACATCACAGTAAAAAGCTCATCGGTACAACATGTATACTGGTTACGTAACAGTCGAGTCTCACTCAATTGGCGTGAAAATCGTGCATTCATAGTTCGAATGTCACGGTCAGATTTCAATTTCTCACACGTTTTTGCAAATGCAGAAAAAAATCAAATTTTTTTTTCTCAAATTTATAGTGTCTGTAAAATCTCACTGTCGGTTTGACGCAGGTGGTAGTGGCCTGGTCGTACACCTCTCCAGGCGGGCACTGGATAACGAACATTCTGTTAAAAGTTCCGCATTGGATGAACTTGCTGGTGTCTGACGGGTGTGGGAAGTTGAGTTTGTTCAGGACATTATTCGCACATGGGTTACTCGGAACCTGCCACTGACCTAATATAAAAACAGAAAGTCTTAGTTATTTCCTTTTATGTATGGGAACACGGCTTAGTAAAATGTTTATTGGCTATTTGTCTTTAAAATATAAGATCTTTAAATTCGAGATCACCCGTACGTCAGTTATCAAACGAAACAACATTTTTGTCTATTCGCTATAATGTATTTCATCTTAAATAATGAATTTGTGGACAAAATGTTTTGGCCAGTAAATGATTCCCCGCCACGATACTAACTTTAATACGAGTTAAGATTAAAACTGTACTCATGAGCTTTATTAGTTAAAGTTTCGAAAATAAAAAGATTTACTCACAATTTTGGATCCTTGATCCTGGAAGAATGACGGACCTGTCAGCATGTTCCACTGGAAGTTAGATATGAAATACAAATTGTAGTCTTATTTTGCTGATATTTTATTAAAGAGGCCACGACTATGATGCTACTTTGTTAAACACATAGTTAACAGTTACAATTTATTATAAAAAAAAACTGTTCAGTGTCCGAAAAAGCGTATGTATTAAACAAAATGCAATTTTATTTTGTTCTGGCATTGTTGGAACTTTGAACCAGTCATTGCTTGGCTATATCACCGTGCGGTACAAGGTTCGAATTCAAATACACGATCTGACATGTAGATTTACATTTACACCTGTACATAGATCAACTGCGTTCAGGGAGCCGTGTATGCACTCTTAAATGTTTAGATTACAACTGTAACTGCCGAGAGGTAACGCGTGAGTCACACCGTATTGACTATTCTTGAACTATACGTTGTATAGAAATACTCCTTAAATAGCCGGCATAATGTTATAACTTCCAGTTTTGTTTTTAAAACAGACTGTTTGGTTAAAGCTATAATACTGCTCAAAATGACCAGAAAAAGTACGGTCAAGAAAGTCCTTGAAAAGCATGAAAAATGTTTAGAAAATTAAAAGAAAATAAGTTGTGCTCAACCATTTCTATTATTAGTACATGCAAACACAAATTTATCATATAAAACTGATGGAAAACCATTTTATGACCCGGCGGTTCAAAAAAGATTTTGTCATTGGATCGATTGATTTATTCAGTCGGATCCAAAGTTAACAGAGTATAGCTTCCTTACGGCCGAACTCTTTACATACAAACAAGTAGTTCCATATATTCCGTTGCTACGAATTATGCTGTCCTCTGTTTTAAAAATTATATAGTAACAGATCCAATAATATCAAAACATTTCAAAATAGCATATTATATTGTTGTTTGTCTTATAATTTGTAACTTAAATCAACGAGGTATCTGTTCTGTATAGAACTATTTTCCTACGCGTTTTTATCGTCAGACCGGTGTGACATGAGAAATGTAAGACCCGTGAAATACGTATCGCTACACCGGATACACTAAATTCAGTGTTTCCGCGAGAGCGCGTTTTCTGTGGTTTTGACGCACTTAATTTGTCAATGACGCAACAGAAATAGCAAAAAGCGTCTTCTATGACGCAATTTAAACGTGTATGATCAAATTACTACAAAAACAACATTTCAAAACCTCTCAAAACGCTTCGAAATGCAAGATAAATTGGCACCTAGGGTCTTTCTCCTCCATGAAAGCCGAAAGTTGCGATATGACCTTAGCTGTTGGGTGCGACATTAAATCCGAATTAATTGGCACAATAAAATCAACCTTATGGGCATATCTCATAACTTTTGAATGACATTAAAATGACCATAAATTTTCAGTTCAGTTTTTATCCATTTCTCAGTTACGATTCACAGCTTAATACTTCATAGGGTAGTTGAACATAGTCACTGAATGACATAAAGTAAGCACATGGGCTCCTATCTCAAAAGTAAATTAAGCTTACACAAATGGTGAAAGGTCAAAATTTGTGGACAGTTGTATTTCCAGTTTAAAACTTTACTTGTGCGAGGGTTGTCCTGTTATTTACACATGTATGTGTACAGTTTATGTTGTCCTGATATTTACACATGTATGTGTGCAGACTGTGTTGTTCAGAGGCAATCGATCCTCCAGAACTTTCAGTCCTTTGATTTTTCAACTATAATCAATAGGAATAAAACTGTTGTATACGTTTATGTTACTAAGCTATAAATTTCGCAATGCTTGTCTTTTAATGATACTAAACCATTGGAAAATGTATTACATTAAATCGTGATTATCATATTGAAGGGTATTATCACTTTCAGAGAAATGTTTCTTTAAAAATAAATTCGATAGAAACCATATATGTAAGTGTAAAAGACTCGCATAATGTTATTTCTTCAAGCAGTTTCGTTTTAATTTACATATATTTTGTTAAAAGAAATTTAAATTTCTAAATAAATAAATTCGATAGACACCTTAAGTGTCAAAAACACTAGGAGTTCCAGCGACAAATATTTCTATGGGTTATGATCAAAAACCGAACTAAATCCTTGAAAATTTAAAACTGAACAAAAAGTTTAGTAAAGAATATTTTCGAAACAAATATCGTTTAACTGCCATGAACATATCTTTAAGAAATCACAATGAAGTTGAATGACGGTTCAGGTAGGAAAGTAATTAGGAACATGATAGTAAACTTATATTTAGAGGCCCACGTGAAAGATTGGGACCATACCCAAACGTGTAGCCTCTAAAATAAAGACTGTTTTATGATAATTTTATTTTATTAATACAATGTATTATTATTATGTGCTTCTATAATTTTTTAAGAAATTGTGACTACACAAACTATTTTAGAACATGTTATGTTTATCATTCAGTCTGTTATCCAGAAGAAAAAACGAAAAAAAACGATACAGAATATCATTTTAAAACCTGTAAAAAATATATACCGGAGAACACGGGCCTATATGCGTATAGATACACATAGATGTTAAATACAATATGTATTATAAAAAGTATGACATACCTTCTTCTTCGTCAGCCGAAGCAAAACCGAGCGCAACTCCGAGGAAAACGAGCTGTAGAAAGATGTTCATGGTGCCGGTAGTTTTGTGTGTATCAGAGTGGTGAGCTCGAGAACGAATTCGGAAGCTGTGGTCTGAAGTAAAACTGCTGAAACCGGCTGATTTGGGGTATTTATAGAGAAACCCCGGGATCAATGGGTTACTACCCTTCCGATTAGAGGAAGGTTCACTGGGCGAATTGCATCAATATTCGCGCTAAACAAACACGAGAAAAAAATAACATGCAATTATACTGTGTTTGTGTTTTACAGATCTCGGATGTAGCTGTCGGTAGATTACTGCAAAATTTACCAAACTGTTTTATCTTAAAAGATAAATTCTAACATTTTTTTCATGTTCCCATGCAAAAAACAAAGAGACCTTCGATAATGTGCTGGTTTAATTAATCATGAAATGGAAACAGGCTATGTTTTAAGCTTGGAGATGAAACGTTTTCGAACTTTAAATCCGAGTTCTCAAGCCGTTTAAAATTTAACCACTATTTTGAACAGAACATATTTCATGTTCGGACCATAATAACAAGACACAAGACTTATTATTATTTTTGCCCAGCTCCAAAGAGTTTCCGGCTCTGTACATCCCCCGCCCCCCTAACAATGCCTTATCTTTATTATAACTTTCAAACTCAATTTCAACTTTTTAACAGCAGTTTATAAGGTCTGTATATTTCAGGGCCAGCTCTGGCATTACCAAATGCTGAAATTAGCTACAAAAATGTTAAATTGAATTGGCTACAACCTTTAAAGAAGGAATATGTAAACAGCCCCACATGGACAAAACTGGCTTATTCAAAATGGCCACATCGGTTTATAGTTAAGATTGATGCTCAAAACGCAGTGGATGCTTTAAAAGCATGTAAGCAATAAGTTTTACCAAGTTATTTCTATTGTTGACAAATACAAATTAAGATATACATAACCGAAAGGGTGGAATTTTTTTATTTTTGACTACGATAGTAAAAAAGATTTTTTACAGATTTCCTCTATATTCAATGTGAATTAGACTGTTATACAGATCGTTACTTTTGGGTTATAACTATGGCAATGTTTATTATTCTTGGAGTATAAATCACTGATTAATGTTTTATTTAAAATTTTGATGGTCACTTTGAACGGTAATAGGAAAAATGGACCAGTGTTAGCCCCGTCTTTGTTATTGCTTTTAAGCGAGTATTCCTCTCAATCACAAACAAAATACAAATATACAAGTATTTCAGCATCATAATTTATTTGTACATATTATATTAAGATTAATACAGATATACAGTGAATACCCACATCTTGGGATTATCTGGTCACCACCTAACCCAGTTAGAAACACTGTACATAACAAAAACACAAATAAACTTTAAATATCTAACAAACAAAACATTCTGTTTCGATACAGTCATATACTATTATATAAGTCACCTCATGGGAATATGAATTGAAATCCCCAAAGAATATTGACCCTTGTATTCCCGTTTCTTTCGATATTGCATGAATTGTTACTCTGAGTCAGCTGAGCGCACGCTCAAATCAAAGTCAAAAACGTCTGTACAAAAAGGACAAATAGGGTCATGTACAATACGGAGAAACCATCCTCTGTCTTTCTCGATTCAGCCGTTGATAACGTGAATTAGGAACCTGATGTGTAATTATATATTTGACTGTCGAAAACATCTCATACACCGTATATTTTGGCGTTAACATACTCTAGCAGCTGGCTTCCGGTCAATTCTAGGCACATATCAGATTTACCAGGCTTGTCCTCATTCCAGACAGTGGCAATTCAAAAGATCGTAGCACGGCAAACTGGCGCGAAACAAGACTTCCGGTAATCTGTCCGAGTGCAGTAATGCCGTCTGCTTCGACATGAGCACTTTATGTCGACCGAGCACGGTAACTACGTGCATGGTCACTTACCCGTGCTATTTAAGGGCACTTTGAACCCAACTATGTAATCACAACTCGGGATGAGTGGTGCATTTTCAATAATTGAGAGCCAGACAGCTGCGAGAAAGGCGACTTTTGGAGGGATGTTTGCGCTGTTGTCCACCTGCCCATGATTTTGATTTGACACGGAAGTGACGTAGGTCTGAAGCATGATCTTTGTGTAACATTGGTTTGTACCCACAAGGTTCGCAAAGAGTCTGAAATTTACAAATAACAATGTGCAAGATTCATTTATAACATTAATTTGATTGTTACGCTTTTTCTTTCAAAATAAATTTTAATGTTTTTTTTTTAATTTCACCAGCTTCAAGACTTGGTACAAAAAAGGTTTAATATGGTCGATAAACACAAATTAGTTCGAATTAAAGCTTGCATTGTTGTCAGTAAAAATACTTATTTGGTAAATTACCTGTTGTTTATAATAAAATTCCTTGTAATCGCCCTCTAACAGATATACTTCTGGGAAGTTAAGTTTGGGATAATTATCCTTGTTCAATTCTCTGTCGCAACTCCTTAAAAATCTGTACCTACAAAAGAGAGGAAAAAAACCGTCCACATTTCAGCTACAACTTAATTCTTGAATCAAAGATACAGCTGTCAAATTTTGTTTTTAAAAAAAATACCAAAATTCATCTGATGAATCAAAATTTAGAAAAAGAAAACTGAATTCTAAATGATAATAGCAAGAATACCAAAAGTAGAAGCATAATAACTAAAGCAAAATATCAGAAGTAATAAAGGTTGTTTTTAGAACCTGTACTAGAGATGTTACATTTGTTGGTTCTTAGATTTCCTGTCCTAATGTTCAGTGAAGTTTTTGATGCTTTATATACCGGTAAATAATGTTTTAGCAAGATTTTTAATTGCAGCTTTTTATTTGTGAGTGTTTTTCGCAAACTCTGCTTTCTTTTTTACGAGTTCATCCTTTTAGAAAGGACGCAAGATCAAAAGTTTGACATTGTAACAATCAACATGACTTTTAAGTTGTAAACGAGAAATGTAATTGTTAAGTATGTGTAGAAAATTGTTATTATTTGCAAATGACTAACTCGCTACTGCTTGTAGATTATAGAAAAACTATCAACTTATGTGCAATGAGCCCTATGAACTTACAATCAAGGCCCCCAAAAATATTACCATCCAAAATAAAGTATACACAAAAGTTTTTTTACATTTCTTACATGAAAACTAAGACTGATTATAATTAATGGTGCCGCAGATACTTTTAAGTGTCTTTAGTCGATAAAAAGCAGGCAGAGACTCTGCGACCTAGTTACCCCCTTGTGAAACCCCAGGAGAGATCTAAATTCTTTACGAAGAAACTGCCAGATGGTGAAGGATTTAAAGCAGTTGTTTGAGTTCTTCAGTTAAGATCATTGGAAAGCATGATTCTTATTGTCTCTTGAAACTGGAGAATGACATTTTCCAGTTAAGTTTCAGTAATTTGCTGATAAACTTGCCAACTTGACTGGTGGTAATTTGACATGAAGACTAGCATCAGGGCTTGGACCTGTTACCACCAAAATCCACCATGATGAAGCCAGAGCTTCATATCAAGGGTTGAAAGCAAAACTGTTGTACGTTCTTCATTATTTTTTATTATTTTATTAGTTAAGACCATTTTGCGGGTCAACCCTCGATATATTAGCATAAATTAAAGGGACAGAGATGAATATTTTTTGCCAGTCATGATGTTTAAACAAGTGCCTCGTTCCAATGTGTGTACTATATTTTGGATGGTACGTGTAGTAGCATATTCCCTTGTTTTATTGAATGATCACTCTAGAATATGGCTTTTATATACAGTCTTGTCAAAACAAAAAAATATTTGTATATACTATGTTGGAATTTACTTTTTACTGTTATTAAAAACAAACTTTTGTTGCTGAATAGTCAAATTTACAGATTGTTTACGATGTTTTAAACATGTATAAAAAAAAAATATTATATGGGTTATCCTGAGGAAGGCGTCAGCCGAAACGTTGATGAACATATAAATCATATAAATCATAATAAAGAAGAACACGTGTTGTTGTTGGAAGTTTCCCTCATATACATGTATAAAGAAATTTTGAGTTGAATATTGATCAGCAAACAGGGTAGAATATACAGAGTAATATTTTTTATTTCATGGCATGTAAAACAAGGAATAGTGCTATTATAATTTTTTCATCTTTAGTCATAGTATTGTTTATATTGTGTTGTTACTGACTTGTTTACATGCTGAAAATCCTGTACGATTTGTTTTCTTTGTTGTTGAATTGCATTTATGAGTTCAAATTTGGACTCCCACTGTGCAAAAACCAGCATTAGGGTTTTTATATCACTACAACCTTGTTAAGTAGCATAGTCTAATACCAGGTGCTACTGTTGGCCTTTTCACCTCACATTCTCTTGATGACTTTGTAGTACCGTATGTTATATATGAGAACAGCTGTGCAAAAACCAATATTGAGCCTTTCCATCCAGTATGGATCCAGATCAGCCTGCTCATAGGTACAGAACCAGCTCTTGCTCATGGGCGCAGAGCTTGCTAATCAGTGCGGTGTTTTCAAAGTCTATGGTGTTTACTCATCTATATGAATAACATGATGGCACTTGTAATTGAAGTTTGTATTGACAATAATTACATGTCTTTCTATTCTTGTCAAATTGACTGTTTATGGAAATATGAAAAGGTTGGTGGTTGGACTCGCATACTCTTTTTGCTGGTAAATCTCTTATTACCACAAATGGAAGTGTGAATTAGAAGGTTTTCTCAGAGCAGAAGTGTTTACATTGTAATATCTGGTCCAGTTGACTTTCCATGACTTTAGCTTTGTCATTTGTGCACGGAAGTATTTGATAAAACTTACAGAATAACAGCAGGGTATGTTCATTTCATGGCCAATGGTACATGTATAGAGAAAGCCCTGAGCCTCCTCTTTGAAAAAGGACAGCTTGCTCATTGCCAGGTTCTGAGTTTAAACCCACGTCAGACCCCATTTATGCCCACAATTCTCGCATCTCTCACCTCTGGTTTAAGAATGAAGGCCTCAAGTTACTGTTGAATACAAAAACAACCTAGCCCTCCTCAGAAATAAAAGGAACAGGTGCATGACTTATATACCCACATTTTCTTGATGATGCTTAAATGACTTAGTTAGCTAGGAAAAAAGGATACATGTATTATGAAAAATTGGTTTTGCCACAGATTTGTGAAACACGTAACGCAGAATCTCTGAATGTTGTTAATTCAAAGCATGTATATAGTTCATAAGCTTCTCATATACATGATATCATGTCATGTCCATTACAGCCATCTCTCCAACATCATCAATAGAATTCATAGATGTCCCACTGATTCCTGAGTTGAATTTTGGCCTACACACCATGAAGAAACCTCCTGGTTTTCCCCCATTCTTTCATTCAATTAATTTAAGATGACCTAATGTTTTTTCTTAGTTACGTCTTGCATAATTAGTCTCATAAGATTTGTGAATTTTTATGCGCCAAATCCATAGACAGGCGAGGTATTACGTTAAACACTTGAGGCGGAGTTCACACTTTGTTTCTGTGGTTGTCAAATTTGAAATAGATTCATTTTTGATAGTGGGGCAACCATAAAGCTTAATTTTTCTCTCTCATTGCTTCCAGACAGCTCACATAAACCTTTGTTACTAGTCAATAAATCCTGATGTATGACTTCAAAATCTGTTCAATTTGCTTTCTGATGCACTTGTGTTGTAACAGCGATTCTGATTGGCTAGCTATGAAATTCAAGTGCAGTCTGAAAGCCGAAATACTTCAGCAAAAATAATTTAGATATTTGTGTTCAAGCAGTGTTTATTGACACATTTCATTTGAACAAAGCTTAAAAACACATTGCATCAGGCAGTAGTATTAAATACAGAGTTTCTTTTTAAGATGAAATGTGGGGTGGGCGGTGGGGAGAGGGGCAGGGGTAGTAGATGAATCAATAGTTAGTAATTTTGTACTACTCTATGAATCCATAATGATCTCAAATATTAAAGATGAGTTACATGTATATATCACTTGAATCATACGACTTAGTCAGTTTTTACCCTGCTAAATTTCTAAAAATAGAATTTAAATTTTGGAGAAACTTCAAAGTTGTTGACAGGGTTTTGCGGAGAAAATTTACTGACTAACTAGGGAATATTGCATCTCATGTTCAGGCTCCAAGGATGTATAGAAAGATCATGATCTGCACTGGTCCAAACAGTAGAGTCATTTACCGCTAGCAGGGTAAGAGTTAAACGTAGATTAGTTTAGAAAGTACAAAACTCATACTACTTGCATGCTATTGTTTTTTTAAAGGGGATTCACTTGTGATCAAAAACATTGAAGTTTAAGAGATGCCTGAAGTTGTGAAAATGTAAATTTGATGTACAATATAAAAAAAATCTATCAGTTCATTATATTATTTTAAATCAACTACAAACCAGTTTGAATTATTGTATCTCATTTTGATAAGAGAAAGTAATTCATAATAATTTTGATACTAAAAGTGAAATTGTGCGTGGAAGGTACTGACTTACGGCACACATAATTGTTAAATTACCATGCAAAACATTTACTGCACCAAACCATTAACCTGCACAGGATATTCATACAAACTTATTGATTTTTCAAGGCCTATTAAAAGCTTATCTAGCTCTCTGGTGTTAGATTAGTAAGAAGTGAAACCAGTTTTAAATGTGAATATTGAAGGACTGATTGTAAATTGTAACAAGTTCGAAGTTGTAAAGTTCAGAATATGTAAACTCAGTCTGTTGTTAGATGATGAAAACAGTATTGTAGAAATGTCAGTTTTTTAGTGTGATATTTCAAAGTAAGACCATATTTTGTTTTATTGCATGAACTATGTTAATGCTGTATTGAATAAACTATGAAGATACTTTGGTGTATGAACTACCTGTATATGTAACTCT
>JAFMSR010001630.1:0-26089 GCA_022818135.1 Saxidomus purpurata
GTTGTAAATTACAAAACTCGATGCCAAGCATTCAATTATTAAAGGCACATATTTTAATTATGTTAAAGACAGAGTTGTACAACGCAAAAAAAAGACAATCAGTTAGCAAAGTTTGACAGAACATGGAGTGAATATAGATCTTTGATGACAAACCAGGATTAATGTTATAAGTCAAGGTGTTAGTAGGGCTGATCCTTTTTTGTACTGCACCCCCTTTTTATGTATTTTCATTACCTTTATTGACTTTGAACTTTTTTAAACCTTTTTTACATTTTTTCAATACACCTACATTACAACTGCAATAATGGTTAATACTGTAAGAAGTATACAATCAATTATGAAAAAAATAAGACTTCAGGAGTGGTCCCCCTTTATTTAATGTTTTGATTTCCTATCACTTTTGTCTTGTTTGTCTTTTTTTTCGAAGCAAGACAATTTAAAACCCTTAAATAATAATATAAGTCCATTTAGTAGGACATCACTACTGCTGTGACTAGTATACATATATTGTTATATAAAAAACTTGGGACATTTCAATGATCACACTGATCACTATGCTACTAATATTTGTCTATTATTATTTTTAATATGATCGTAACTTCAACACTTTTCAGTGCACTCACAGAATATGATGTATATAACTATTGAAAAATAAACGGGGTTACCCTTTTAAGGGTCCTCAAACCAAAAAAAAAAAAAAAAATAGTTTATTTCACTCAAGTCATGTACATAAATGACAATATGAGGTAAACATACTGAATCATCATAATATAAATCGAGGCTATAATAATATTACTACTCAATGAGGGTTGATAAATCATACGATGACAATTTGACCAAGTTGTAGCCAATCAAAAACTAATTAGAATAATTTAATTCAATTATTAAAACTATCCTAACAATACGACAAACTTAAAACCGTTAAAAATATACAAATCATGAATTTAATACGGGTCTTCGAATAACAATTTTAAAGCATGTGAAAATGTTTACCTTACTTACACTGGCCTGGTTAGGGGAACGCGCTGCAGTAATAAGTTTACTTTACTGACGCTAGGTTTATGCTAAGAAAAGTTTGTTTCTTTTCTCATGCTTGTGCGATTTCCTCAGTGTCTTTCAGATTTTATGTATCAACATTTAATACATTTCGATCGATCAGTATTCTATATACGCACCATTGAATATGATTTGTTTATTTATACGCCTACTTAAAGTACATCACAAAGAAACTCGTGTTTACCTTACACAGTCCTTTGGTTTCTTTCTCTATTTGTAGTTTCTTGTTTCCATTAGATCTCCGTAAAGTTCCAAGAAAGTCCTGACTAAAGGCACTGTCATCATGTCTTCGTGGCATTCTGCACTTGAACTTGTTAAATTCCTAAATATTTACCCTTATTAAATTATTTCAAGACTTCTTTACTTCACCAAATATGTACTAACCATAGCTTAACTTGGTTTAACAAGCGTGGGTGTGTTAAGTTTCAACAAGAAAATTTACCTGGGTTGTATAGAGTCATGTGAATTGAAAATGAGGTATCAGCATGCATGAGAGTCGTACTGGTAACCTGAGTAGATATTCTATTAAACAGTATATTTTTGTCGTATTGATGATATGAAACGAAATAGCCGGTTTCCCGGAAAGTGCATGATAGAGTTACCATACATACAGTATTCCATTACCAATTACCTTTAAACTCTAAGTGTGACCTTTGGTGAAGGGTCATGGGTGCTGTGTGCGACACGTTGTCATGTTGTGCTGAACATTTGTGCCAAGTTATTTTAAAATAATTCAATGCATGACAAAGTTACAGTCCGGACATATATATACAGCTAGGCTTCTATTACTTTCAAACTCTAAATGTGACCTTGACCTTTGAGGTAAGGACGTGAGTCTTGCACGCGGCACGTCGTCTTGGTGTGCTGAACATTTGTGCCAAGTTATTTCAAAATCCTTCAATGCATGACAAAGTTACAAAGTTTCGGACACGAAAACATGTATGGAGGGACGCACGGACGGACAGACAGATGGACGGTGCGATTTAAATATGCCCACCTACGGCGGCATAGAAATAAGGTTTTGAAATGCAGGTAAAAATAATAATACATTGTAATTCAGTGAACTATTCTCATTTTCGTGTGCGCAATGCGACATTTTTGTTATCATTAGTAGACCACATCGTCGGCCATCTTGGTCATTTATGATTCTGTTATATTATTTCTTTAGCATAGGGCCTCTACAGAGTGCTCTATAGCACAAAAAGAAGCGGTTCCTACATAAAATATTAACTTCTGATGTAAACAAAATATGTCCATATAATTATGGAACAAAAACATGGTGTAATCATTACCAGCTGATATACGGAGTTAGCTAAACGTTCAGTTTATTAAACTACGATGCAAAGTCTACAATGTGTTGTTTTTTTTTAAATTGAAATTCTATTTCTGTTATTTCGCTTGTATTCCCTATAGTTTAGAATAAACTCAACACTGTCAATATGCATGTAAGTACAGCCCAATTATCTTTACAGCACCTTTTCCACAGTGTTTTACGTAACAGACGAGTTCTTGATACAACTGGACCATACACTAGGGATACAACAAAACTTGGCATTCTCAACAGCTAGCTGAACAGGGCAGTTATACCGGAATTATCTTAAAATAACTACATAAGTGATTACCATGTGATGTCCAAATGATTGTGCAAGTGAAACCATGTACAAATGTCTGCACCTGTAGTAATGCTAGCTGCAGCTCACCTCGACTCAAAAAGCAAGAGGCAATAATAAAATGATTAGTTGGTATATGTATATATTTTTGGATGCTGGATCGACTATTTTGAAGTATTTTCTGATTCTAAGCAGTAAAACAATTGTTTCAATTAATAAACTGGCAATATATATGACACGAACTTCGTGAAAAACTTTAAATGCATGGTAGAAAATAGGATTTGACTTTGCAGAGTTCAAATGTTGATACAGGTAATCTGTACATGTAGTACTATTTGTTTTATACTTGTTTGCAATGAAACTGTCCTTTGTACAAAAGCGACGTACATGTACTTCATAAAAATACCACAGACCTATAATTATATACATGTGTACACATATAGGTCCGTGAAAATACTGTTTCGGCCGAAACGGTACCGTATCTCTAGTCACTGCCTTTTCAGACATTGCTCTCCAGGCATTTAATGATGCAAAAATTGTAATGAAAGTTTAGCAGCCTCACCTCATGATTGAGTGTTTCAGGTTGCTGACTTGAAATAACTAACCCTGTTGTCCGTAACTGAAATACTGTTGAAACCAGACGCTTGGGTTAAGTAGAGCGATTCTGACCCCAATGGGTATCTTGTCAATTATTTTCTTTGTATATTCACACACTATGCGCCATATAGTGAACTAGATGGATGTTCAGTAGAACCATACACTTTGTCAGAATAACCGATAATTTCGTGACAAAAACTAAGTACAAAAAGGGGCATAACTCTGTCAAATATGACCTTGACATACAAAACTTGGTGGCCTTTTGACACAAGCAATGCAATTTGAAAGTTTGATGAAAACATCTTAAGAAATGGCAAAGTTATAGCCAACAATTTTTTGTGACGGACTGACCGTGTTCGTTGAATGGCTAAACCTGTTCAGTTTGTATGCAGGGTTCTCAGTATGTGAATATACACGGAAAATGATTACAAGATACACTTTAGAGCCGAATCACTCTACTAAATATAAGCATCTATGGTTGAAACCCATCTTTCATTCATCATCATCATCATCTCCAGTGATTGCATCACTCCGCAAGGAGTATATTCGCAATTGGCTAAAACCGTACATACATACGCAGCAGGTAGGACTGACTGTAGTTCCATTATTTACAATTTCTATTAAAACGATAAAAACATCTCCTCGTGACTAGTATTTTATATGTTGACTGGCCAGAGCTGATTGGAATGCATCCAGGCTGGTCTTGTCAACAACGGCTTATGGCAACTTGTTCCAAAGTACGATGGTTGCGGTAAAGAAACTATTTTGGAAGATGGAAGTGCGTGCTCGGATTTGGCTAAAGTGTTGGTTGTGCCCTCTGATAGACGTATCATTGATGAGTAGAGGATCTGGTGCAATATCCACAAGGTTGTGAACTATCTTGAAAAGAATGGTTGTTCTGGTGTTGTTGAACCAGGGTTGGAGGGTGTCCTATTTGAGGTCGGTTAGCATGTTGGTGACGCTGAATGTTTGTGCGTAGTCATGTTTCACGAATCTTGCAGTGCGACGTTAGACCATTCCCAGTTGGTTGATGTGACACTCAGAGCGAGGGGACCAGACAGATGAGGCGTATTCAACAGAAGGTCGAACATACGTCTTGAAAGCATTAGACTTCGCGCTTGGAGGGCTAGATCGTATGTTTCACCTGATGAAGGACATGGTGGAATTGGCTTTTTTGGTGATGTTATCAACGTGTTTTTTCCAAGAGAGGTCTAAAGAAATGGTAACACCAAGATATTTGGCATGATCTGCGGTGTTGAGTACTTTTCCATGGTTACTAAAGGTGTTGGGGATAGGTTGGTGTTGAGGATAGGTTCACGCCCTAAACAGAAAACTTTTAAAATTGAAATATAAAAAGAAGAGTACAAATCACAGACGTATCACAGGGTTGTTTTATTAACTTCATCACATGAACACATGCTACGTACAGTAACAACACACTAACAATGGCACATAGTACCCCAAACTACACATAAATATCATATATAATATCGACAGTTAAACAGGGTATTGAAACCCTCAAAAGCTGCTCATTGAATCCACATCTCTTACTGTTGCATTTTACTGAACACATAGATTAATCCGCACAACTGTAAAAAAAAACGAGATTTTCGACAAAAATTGTAAATTTCAACTACATACATGTACGTCTAAACTGACATATTTCACAGTAAAAGCATTGTACCTATTATACAAAATAAGTCATTAAAAAGAAAATTGAACCCTGATGATCATCAGAACTACAATTCTGATCAAGTTGGAACAAACTTTAGTTAAGAACATTTGCTAGTTTCCTACATGTATATAAGACCAATATTTTCCCTTCAATAGAATTTCTTCAAACTTGGTATTTTGACTAAGAATCAAATTTGAAACAAAAAATCTGAAATAAAAATCATATGTCACCAGTCTTGATTTTAAATATTGTTACCAGCATTTTGTTATATTTTCCGATTTTCAAGGGCAGATAAAGAAAAATGGATGAAATAGTTGTGAAAACTGACTGCAAGTCTGATTATTAGTGGCCAACCATGAAGAAGAGCACTCACAAGATTACCACCTCAGATGCCATTCATGTGCCAAAAGCTCAACTGAGCTAGTCACTTATTCCAGTTACAGTATGTGGAAATATAAATTGAGAAGTTATAACAGCCTATTCATATGCAAGGATGTACCTTTTCTAATACGATCACACCAAAGGTGAAGCTTTACTTGTCATTCAGCAATACACAGAAATGGAGAAATGATACAACCCTACATAACAATCACCTGTAATAGTATTCCTAAAACTTTCTTGGTACTGGTTTGCCTTTAAAAAATTCACATACCATTAATAGTACCACCATATAGACAAAAGCAACCAACAAAGCTATTTGAGAAAATCTGTTAACAAGAGCTGTCAGTAGGACAGCGCGCTCGACTTTTTAGTGCTTGCCTATAAAACAAAACTTTGACAGTTAAGGGCACACAAGACTTTAACTAGGAATTTCTAAGTACAAATCAAGAAACATTTTCACAGAGTTATCTTCTCTTGCTTACAGATAGGTCTCATGATGGTACATAAGTACTCCAACTTTCAAAGTAATATCTCAAATGGTTAACTCAACAAGTGGACAAGAATGAAAATTTTAACTGATTTTCTAAGTCAAAAAAGGGCCATAATTCAAATAAAATCCTTAACAGAATTACCTTCTCCTGCCCATGTTTTGGGATCATGATGGTTTACAAGTATTCCAACTTTCAAATTAATATCTCAAACAGTTTAGTCAAAAAGTGGACTGGTACGAAAAACTTAACCAAGATTCTAAGTCAATAAAGGGCCTTAATTTTTAAAACAAATCCCTGACAGAGTTACCTTCTCTTGCCTAGAGATGGGGGTAATGATGTAAACAAGCATTCAAAGTTTCAAAGCAATATCTCAAAGGGTTAAGGCAATAAGTGGATTTTACCCATATTCAATGTATTTTCCAAGTAAAAAAGGGGCATAATTCTCTCAAAAACCTTGACAGAGTTATGTACTCTTGTCTGTTGATGTAGGTCATGATGGTAAACAAGTATGGTTAGTTTCAAAGCAATACCTCCAATGATTTTGAAATAAAGTGAGGTGGTATGAAAAACTTAACCAAGCTCAATACACTTTCTAAGTCAAAAAAGGGCCATAATTCTGTCAAAAACCTTGACAGAGTTATGTACTCTTGTCTGTAGATGGAGGTTATGATGGTAAACAAGTATGGTAATTTTCTAAGCCATACCTCTAATAGTTTTGAAATAAAGTGAGGTGGTACGAAAAACTTAACTAAGGTGTGACACCAACGCCGGGGCGAGTAGGATAGCTCCCCTTTTCTTCGAAAAGTCGAGCTAAAAATGTTTATGAGTTTGGTTTAACTGCACAGCTACACTGTATGTTTATATTGGGATTTCAAAAGCAGTTACAACGCATTATAATTTGGTAGCATATAATTTCAAAAATACAGAAATAAATTACAGGAATTTATACTGGACCCTTCATACATGTATTTGATGATTCATTCTAAATCATGTTAATAACAGAAAGTGCTAATAACCTAATTTTTTCACCAAAACCTGCGAGTTAGCAGCCTTTACTGCAATCCAACAGTTACTACATAAAGATCTTAATACAATGTATCTGTACAATATCTGCTATACTGCAATTTATGCTGTGTACTGAACAATATATATATATAAGTTTTGATGCAGTTTCATCAAAAAAGAAATCTTCAACTTTTGCATGTTTTTAGTCATTGTGCGTAGTAGATGACTAACAGCACAATTTACACAATGGTCTAGGCTGTTACCTCACCTGATACAATCTGATACAGAAAACCACGGTTACGAGCTCTTGCATTCTACTGTAAATACACTGAATGGAATACAGATAAACTGTCATAGGTATACAATAAATACGGATATACTAAATCCCAAACTGTTTCATTATGAATAGATTTAAATGAAAAGTGAGAGAACTTTGTGAACACATGATCAATTCATGTAACTAACTAGATAAAACAGTTAACATGAAAGAATAATAATAATATTCAAATGATAGCATTTCAGTAAGATAAATCCTAGTAAAACATTTATCCCTAAGAAATTATGTTACAATAGCCCTCATGCCTTCTGCTAGCCTTACATGGAGTTACACAATTTCATGTTTATTTTGCTGTAAAAAAAGTTTCCTTGGCCTGCTAAAAAGATGAAGGATTGTTCCATTATAGTGTTACACATCTTAGGCCAACTTTATTAATAACATGCTGCATCATCGAACACTCACGATGTTGACTGCTACTCTTCATACTTCACCCGTGGGATTTTTCACTACTCTTTCGTATGATGTATGGAGAGTTGCTGAGTTAATGACCATGGGTGTCCCACGATGGCTGCTTTGTATCTTGCGAAATATTCTAGGAAAAATAGCACTTTTTTCAGATCAGATCATTTCTACCTGTCCCAGTAGCTGATAAACTTTCTTAAGCACTGACTAGAAAATTATTTTTGAAGTTAAAGTACAGTGAATCTATTCTATACCAGCTTAATGCATTGATAATTCCATCTGTACCAGTAAGATGGTTTGACCAGACATACACTGGAAACACACTGGTACTGCTCCAGAAAGATTGTAAAAAAAAAATGCCCCAAAATTCACATCAAGTAATAGTTTTTCTTTGAGATCTATGAAGTAATATGGGCAAGTTCTGTCTCCACATCTGACGCCGACCCCATCAAACTAATACTGTCTGAATTCAACATAGGATCTGAAATAAAACAATAAACTTTAACTATGTTGTCCAGCAGAGAAAAATCATAATATTGGTAATTTTGGCTCAGGATTTATCACCGTTTCCACAGTATTTGAGTTATGTACAAGCCGTTAGTTCCCCTACTCATTCCTGCAATAGATCATACTATTCTTCCTTTCATTCATACAAAGCTTCCATTTTGCAATTATAGACTAATGTTGAGGTCAATAATATAGTTTTGTAGACTTAGTTAAAAGTGATATTGACTGACGACAAAGTCAGAGATCAATATCATTTTCTCAAAGGTCTGCAAAGCTATATATTGACCTGAACATTAGTCTAAAATTATTATATCATATACCTCATTAAAAGTAGTGAAAATACACCAAAATATAACAGAAATGACGCCTTGAAATCCATACAGGTCTACTACACATTGCTTTCAAGATCTACACATACTTTTGCGGACCCAGTCTGACCCAGCATGTGATCGCCATCAGCCAATCAGGATTAAGTATTTATGACAGGTATACCATATTTAGTGATTACAATTCAGCGACCTTAACCACTCATTCATGGAGGCAGGTCTATACAATTACAAACTGCAAGAACTCCTATAGCTTAACAAAACACACACAAATAAACCTCTCTTTCATGACATCTCAATACAGCAAACACCTCATTACAATAGCTAAATTTCTCAGTGACAGAATTCATTCCTGTTTCTTAAGCAATTTATCTCAATACAATTAGGCTAGATTTTGTCTTTATTACTCGTGTTGACCTACACACAGGGTCTTCCCTACAATTTTTTAATGTCACAAAAAATCTGAACACTGGTAAAACAAATTTGTAATTGGTGACAGAAATTTGTGCTTATTTGATACTTACACTTGATCTAACACACAAAATCAGCCAAAATATGGCAACAGACCCAAAGGCCCTGTATATAGATTTTAACACATAAGACTTCCTGGGAGCAGCCTTTAAATGATAACGTGTGAAGATCTTACCAGAGAATGAAGTCATTAGCTGTCCACTGTTTGTGCTGGACTGGACATACCCTTCTTGTTTAATATCAATAACTACATCACCAGGACTAGATATCACAGCTTCTTCCAGTCCCTGATAAACAAAAAGCATATTCTTCCAACTGAGTTATCAAATTTTACTTAAAAAATTTCATATGGCTGTCTTGAAACAGGCTCTTTTGTGTCCTGGAAGAACAGAGTCAACCAGGGCCTAGTATGTACTCCAAGTACAAAAATGCCACACTTAATTGACAGGTTTGGCTGTACGAACACTTGGCTGGATACTAGGCCTGTAATTACAAGATTGTTACAATGCTTCTTTTCAATTGTCTAAGAGACATGGCACAACATTTATCTGTTAGGAACTAAATGAATGTGAAAGATTGAACATTGGGAAGACAAAAACAAACTGCATTTAAGCCAAACTAGTTGGAACAGGTACAAAAGTATAGGGAATACAGTGACTGCAGTAGAAAGATGTTTGAACAATATTACAAGGCAGAATCCAGGATTCTAACCTATACCATACAGTGTTATTGCCTAGCAATACAAAGTAAGAAGGCCTTAGATCAGTTGGGTATTGCATCTGCCTACGTTCTGTTTCAGATCTGCGGTCTGTGGAATAGACAGTAAATGTAAGAGGAGCCTTACGTGAGAAGGGAATGTAGAATCAACTGTGAGAGAATCTGGCTGTGCTATAACACTCTCTTCTGTTAAACTCTCCAAATCTGAAATACACAAGAACAATTAGGGATAGCAACAAGTACTAAATTTGATATTCGAGAACTCGGTCCTTCTTCCAATCGTACAAGAACAACAGATCTGTCAAAGCCATATTCACTGCTGGCTAGCAATGCTAACTGATATTTGTACAGTCACTGAAGGACTAATGTGTTGTTTATTTGAAATAGTAAAAAAATACATTAGTCCTTCAGGAACTGTACAAATATATACTTTATAGAATGGATACAGTACCATAGTTGTTTGTTTCAGTGAATGATACATGTATAGACAAAACATGCCAGTTCTGTTTCTGATTTGTGTTCAAATTCAGACTGGAGAGAAAATGTAACATCTTTTTGACGGGCATCATTGCGAAAGCAGACGGCAAATGGATACGACAAAAAGTGAACATTTAAAGTAGCTGGCAGCTTCCTATGGGTATATCTAACATGGTCAATTGGGAATGTATTAGATCTGGACAAAATGTAAATTATACCATAACTTTGTACCTACTAGCTATTATACACTATTAGTTTGTTACATGAGCACGAGGTTCAGATGGAAATATCCGTCACTTTGGGTAACTGTTTTGGCATGAACGAGGCTCTGCCGAGTTCCCGCGAAACAGTTACCCGAAGTGACGGATATTTCCATCTGAACCAAGTATCTCATGGTAGAAACTTTTTCTTGCATACAGTCTTGCACTTTAAAATAGATTTTTAAATACAAACTTATTGAAATGATGCATTTTGATATAAAAACAAACGTAATTCAGATGCTGTGTATGGGAAAGTGACGTCAGATTGTTTATTGTTTACATCACAAGTAATTCACGCTAGTCGTCTTACATGGGGGGTGTAAGATGAGATTTTCCAGCACTGGTAAAAACTGCAGTTATCCCCATCTGGTATGCAAGAAAGACCAAATTCAATGAAATTCAGTTAGAATTCATGATCTATGCTAAGTTAACAGGAAAAAAATTCTTCCTATGATACAGTTCTTTCTCTACAGGGTTTAAAGTGTACACAGCTACAGCCAAGTGACTATAAAATCATTACTTTCAATAACAGGTATTTTCATATTAAAACATTGTAATACTAGTAATCCGACTATAGTGAATAAATTAAACCTATAACCAATCAAGACACACTGTCCCATATACAGATTGCTTTCAACATGTGTACAACTTTTACCTTGCTGGGTATGATCAATGGCTCCAGAAAGTTGGATGGTGGTACCGAGATCAGCGGTTTCCAGAGAGTTCTCACTGAGGTCTGAAGCTGAAGGTACACGTAAAATGACATGACGAGGCTGTCCTGGTAACTCAAGGTCACAATTTGACATCTGAAAATTTCAAAGCATGAAACAGTTGAGAAATCAACAGAGCAAAATAAGTATACATGTACAGTAAAATCAGTCTAAATGCTGTGGATTGGAAGTCAATAACTCAATGTAGATGACAATGGTTTCAACCCACCTCCACCTAAAACATACAATGTCTTTCTGAAGTTTCCTTACTCTATGTTAAATACTTTTACAAGCTTCAAGTTACATACAACACAAAATGATCCACTCACATAAACAAGAGCACTGCCTGCGTGTGACTGACACTTGTCTGCTTAGTATTTTAGTGTCAGTGACCTTGAGTCTAGTGAAAAGACAATTATTTTTTTAAAACAAGTCACCTTGACCCCCCCCCCCCTCCACAATTTTGTTGTTGCTTAGAACAATTATTTCAGAATTTAAAAAAAAAAATCTATTTTTAGTAACAATGACCTTGACCTTCAAGTCAACAGTACTCTATCTATTTTGCATTATGGCATATTTGCTTTGTTACGCTATTGTTACTGTTCTCTACTTCAGATAGACCATGGTCTATATTGTTGATAGATCACAGTTAGTGACATTATGCACACTTTTTAAAAGTAAAATTCCAGCTGAAATAGGTGTGTGTGAAAAGGGTAGAGGAAATAATAACTTTTAACCCAATACAACAAACTTTTCCTGCTACCAGTATGAAATAATAACTTTCCAAATATTACTTTTCCTATTTTGACTGGGAGAGTCAATTTAAGAAATAAACAAATGCATGCAGGAGTAGCTTCCCTTCCACTGCCGAGCAACACTAATAACACAAGGGAGATCACTGCCAAAGAAGGAATTATTATTCCATTTGTCCCTTTTTTTAATTTCTAAAGCACCAACTTTTAATGCGGAATTATCATTAGTTTAACACATTTAAATGCACAGCAACCGAAAATTGCTTTTATAAAACTGTCACCAAAAATACACTATGTGCATTAAGATGAGCATAATGTCACTTTAAGCTCTGCCCTCCTTACACAGTGCAAAATATCAAAAATACAGTACACTGTTTTCCTATAGATATAATTATGCAGCAGCCATTATACAAATGGTACTTCCCATTTGAAAGATAGGCAAGTCTATTTCAGCACTGAAATGTAGTAAAGCTTAAGATATTTACGTGGGAAACTGGCAACGTTTGAACAATGATGTGCTCTGGCTGGGATGACTGTAATGACTGACTAGCCCCAGACTGGGCAATGATATACGATCCAGAATGATTTGGCAACTCCTGAAGAACCTCATATGCTTGTACTGTAGGATCTATATCATCTAAACTACTTGCATCTACTGTTGACAAACCTGTATTGTAACATACAAAATATACTGCGAATTGGGTACAGATGGGTACAGTATGACAAAATAATTTGCTATGAACTTTTCTTGATTATTTGGAATGTGCAGCAAGGTAACCTGTACCTATTTTGTCCCTATGCAATGACTATATTGGAGCTGGTATTCCATAGTATCTAATTCATTGTCATTGAAAAAACAAGATCATGTGCTCAAGTACATACAACTCTTTATTGGTATATCTAAGAAATCTTATCACCAGGGTATAATTTTTTTCAAAAACAATCAGACATATTGTTCTTTCTTTCTTCTGGCATTTCTTACAAAATCTACATACATGACTTCATGGAAAACCCAAAAATATTGATGCATTAATATTTTGAAATCCGATGGATTTTCAAGATTCTCTTCTGGTTGCCATGGCAACACAAGTTCTGCATGAATCATCCATATCTGAAGTAATGTGACCAGACAACCATGAAAAATGATAGATTAATGAGATTATAAAGTTTCTACACAACTAACACTTTGGTATCAACCAAGACTTGTTTGGAAAACAACGAATACCAAAATTGGTATGTGGGATATCTCGGTATCTATATGTTTTTGATCAACTACTAATAAATCTCAAATGGTTTACAATTTATAGCTTACAGTTACATAGCCTGTAATATACTAGCCCAAGAACTTACTTTACTATCTTCTTAGGTCCAGACAATTAATGTTGCTATAAGATTCAATCATTCATGTCATAAAATGTAGGATAAAATATATTGCTATACGTTATTATCACGAACTAACTCTGAAATGACTATTGTCAACTTTCGTTTCTGAATTTCTATGTAACCCCCAGAGTCGTTATCAGGACATTTATTTTCTTTGAATTCCTGTTGCTTTTCAGTCCTAAAGATCAGCTACGAGGCTATAATAGCACTAGACATAGAAAATCTTCAATGCTAAGAACCTTAATCTGAAAAGATTTTCACTTTTAATTAAAACATGTAAAATTATTTAATAAACTGTGTTCTACTGTTTGTAAACAAGACGATGATACAAAAAATGATTCTCTCTAAGGAATTAGCAACCGTTTAATAGAGCTTTCCATTATGTACAGTTATCGACCTATCAAGGTTCTAAAAGCACTTGCACTACATAATTTCTCCATTAATCTAAACTGCCAACTTTGTTCACACAATACACACATTATTAATTGAAACGGCTTTTTGAACCAATAATCTCTTTTGTCAATCGGGTAAAGATTGACTATAGAGAGTATATTCACCAGAGACTGTAGCCGGTATTGAAACAAACTGACCACTTTATCGCCTTGAATTGAATAATTAATCATTCTCTTTCAAAACAACATGTAAATATTTAAGTTTTTAATTTGAAATTAAACGTTTTGGGCCAAATTAATGTTCAATACAGTTTCAGACTTCCAATATCACAAAGTAGTATAACGAATCAATCCAGTATTCGGAATCCGGATCTGTATAAAGTGCTCACCTTTGTCAACCAAGCTCTCTTTTGAAACGAAAAGGCCATCTGAACAAAACTAGTTTGGGTAATCTCAGTATCTAAGATGTGTTATTTCTACAAATTTTAGTAAGAATGCTCAAATGGTTTACAATTGAGTGATATGGGCACATACTGTAATGTCTGCCCAATTGATGACACTATCTTAACCTGGTCCTGGTAGTCAGGTTATATGTCTCTTCAATACCACATTTAATGTAGGTAAAATGTTTTCATATTCTCCAAGCAAATTCTAAAAAAATATTTCAACATGCTTCTTTAAAACTCAATATGTATGTATTCTTCCTTCTCAAGGTTATCATGAAAGTTAAATTTCACTGAAATTCCATTTTGAACTTGAAAGCCTAAACAATCAACTACCACTACAAAAGCAATTCTAGACATCTTAGATTTCTATGCTCAAGGTACTTGATCTTTTATCTTAACTTATAAGGACTTTTTAAGCTTCTCAATGTAAACCCGTAACCTTCTTGAAAAATCTGTATTTTTTACTAGTATTTGGAGTGAAAAAAGATTATGAAACAAGACATATTGTTTTTCTCTAAGGAATTAACAACCATTTTAATAGTATTTCAATTATGTACAGTTTATCTACCTATCATTCCTAGAAAGGACCTGTACTACATCCTTATATCCATTATAAACTGCCAACTTTCTCACACAAACAGACATTATTAAACAGCAGTCTTGAACCACACAATCCGTCAATCAAGCAAGGTATAGTGGTAGTATAAAGATATATTGAGTCAGGGTATTCTTTACAGCTTTAGAATACAGTAAACAATAACAATGTTTCTCACCTTCTATTTTTCTAGTTCTTCAATATCTAATCTCTTTCCCAAAGCAATTAAAGATTAATTTTAATCCTGGCATTAATAGCTGAGCCAAAATTAATTGGTTTACAATACAGTTTCAAGCTTCCAATATCACAAACGTAGTATAACAAATCAATCCAGTTTTCAAGCAGATCTGTATAAAGTGCTCACCTTTGTTAAGCTGCTACTTTTTTCACATCTAAAAGGCCAGTCTGAAATAGCCAGTTTGAGCGACTACCCAGTTTTTCAAGTAAGAGTTTTCATTTCATTGGTTTACTAAGAATTGTCACTATATTAAATTCACTAGCCTGGGCCAGATCAACCACATCTGTATAACATACCATTAAAAGGTAGAATCTGGTAGTCAGGTATATGTCTCTTCAATGACCACCATTTTCCTCTGAGCCACTGAGGCGATCTTGCACTGAAACAAAAGGCAAAGTGTATAACAAACTTAAAGAGTGAGAGTATCAAGAGGGGAGCGGTGGTGTAGAGGTTTAGGTGTCTGCTGCTCATCCCGGAGGTTGCGGGTTCGAGCCCCACCAAAGTCACAACCGTACCTCCTCATATGACACCACTACAGGTTTTTCCACGAAGCGGACTCAAGAGTGACTCGATAAGCTCAAAGCTTCTTCACAATCAAGCTAAAATAAATTAGTATAAACTAAAGAGTGTCATAAAGATCTTCATCTGAAGTACATATACAACTTCCTACAGCTAGGCATTGTTGCTGTTCAGTACGGCTCTAATTTTCACTTTCTGTCAGGTGAGCTAATAACATTTCAAGAATGAAAGTCAATGGTAAAACCTTGACACAAGAACTTGTTTTCATCCAAACAAAAACAAATGTGGATACCTTTCCCAATGCCTTGCCATTTCATCCCAGTCTATTTCTGTGTCATCTGATACATCCAGCTTTGCAACTCTGTAGTGAAAAGCAAGATTAAACAGTCAGTCTAAAACGCACATAATACTGTAAACCAACCAATTTTCAGCATGCAATTTATTTCCCCTATATTTTAGGAGGCTAGTTTTCCACCAACTTTAGAATACCAGTAGACAAAATAATGTATCCTTAATTAAAGTTTATAGTTTTCTTTGTTTTTCTAAAAACTTGAATTTTTTTATCCCTGAATTAGTTTGACGTCAGCAAAACGCCAACATTAATTGGCGAGAAAATTAATTGGTTTACAGTAACACAGTCTAAAATTAACTGAAGCGAACAGAACATAGTTTAAATAAATATTCTCTTGTCCAGACACAAATTGTCATACACTAAGGGTTACAGGCATTTGTTTTAACAACACTTTTTAACAATAACTTTGTCAGGTTTATCTGGATAGCTTATCTTTTTCACATGCATATAGGTCATTGTGTTGTTGCATAATGTGAACAGTTACCAAAGAACTAATAACCTCTTGACTTGCATATTAGCCTTTAAACAATATGACCTGAGCAATATAAACACTAAAGGAAACAAGAGACCCAGACAACGGCCAGTATCGCTCTACTGGACTGTTCTGCATAAGTTTTGTGAAAATCTTTTGGAAAAACTTGGAAGACTGTGGAACAATATAAATCTCAAGTTATTGAGCAGAAATGATTTTCAAAATTTGGTCACAGTGACTTTGAGCTCTGCAACAAAAAGAATCATAGAAGGTCTATATGACCCCCAAAAACCAGTAATGGTCATCTACTCAGTAAGTCCAATCATCTTATGAAGTTTGAAGACTGTGGATCTCAGGACATTGAGTGGAAACTATTTTCAGGTCACTTAGACCTTCATATACTGACCCCAAGAACAATAGGGATCATCTTGAGGTTGCACTGCAGGCAACCTTCTGAGCAAGTTTCATTAAAATCAAATGAAAATTGTGACCTGTAGAGTGCTCTTAAGAAAAAAATTTGGTCACACAGACGTGCAACAGACAAACCACCATTGCATAGGCTAACATAATTGAGACTTTAAGTTTTTCCTAAATAATTACAAGAAACTAAATGTAACCTGACAATGAGATTCATATCTTCCTCTCTGGTCCATTCCTTGCCACCTTTCATCTTCCAGTTCATATAGTTGAGCCACTTTGTTCTACACTGTTTCTCCGACCTAGTTATCACCTTCTCAGAAACAAGGGCCCAGGACAACCCATGAACTATGTCATCACCTGAAATGAATTTAAACTTGTACTTTGTTGAACAAAGGTGCAGCTACAAACTTAAGTCATTCAAAATATGATGTTTTAAGTACTGCTTATTATGTTATTTTGCTATCCGTACTAGAGCAGACTTTACTGAAATATGTCAGACTGTGTTCATGCATTTCTTCAGTGGGTTTTGGGAAAAATGTGGAATATACAGTTAAACAATGTTACCAAGTAAATAGGCTTAATTTATATAATGATAATTAATAATGTATCAACTTTATTCAACTGTCAAAGAGGTCAATACAACATTACATTCTATACATTTTCATAACATGTGTAAGCAGTATACATGCAAAAAAGGTTGTACATTACCTGGCCTGCCACCAGTGAGATCATAGACTGCCTGTGTCAGGCGTTTCTCCTCTTCAGGTAACCATTTACCAGAGTTACAAGTTTCCTTCATCAACCTACACTTATCTTTCACAGATGATGCACTTCGGCCCAGAGCTTGACCAATTGTGGCCCAATCATTACCATGCTTGGCCCGAAGACTGAAATTAAATGTTCATGCATCTTTAGTTCTTTTTGGTAAATTGCTAAAATTAGACATATAAAACCTACATAGAACTAAGTAACAGATTTAATATTCTGTAGTTTGTCATGTAGTTTTGAGTGTGATTATACCCACTGTTGTATCTGTCAACAAGGTTAATATGATCACCAACCAGCGCACACATTCTGTATTCTCTTTCCAACATAATAAAGATTATAACGTAAGGTATTAACAAATATCTTAAGTCCTTTAAACTGAATCTTGTATTCATATTGCATATCTGCATTCACGCGTCTAGTTCTTTTAGAAATAAATGAACAGAAGTTAAGAAATGAATAGAACAAGCTCCTATTGCATCAGATGAATGCAAAGATAATCTTTGTTAGTAAATACATTGTACTAATGATGGGAACCAATACTGAAATTGATATTTGAATATTTGTATACCGGTAGCATATATTTGCTATCCAACTTTAATTTCTAAATTAACATATTGTACTATAAATATATGAAATGATTGCTCTTGTATAAGCTTGAATGTTGTACGTAAAGCATTCATTAATCAACAAGTGTTACTTTCTGTTTAAGACTGACAAATAAAAAAAGTTAGATTCATAACAAGCGCTGTCCTTCATAAGTGACAAATGCCCCAAAAGAGGTAGGGACGCGGATCTTGAACAAGACACATAGTTTCGATGTGCTGAACTTTTGTGCCAAGTTATCTTAAAATCTTTCCATGCATGGAAAAATACAGTCCAGACACAAATGTGTGCATATATACAGGATTTCATTATCTTAAACTCTATGTGTGACCTTGACCTTTGAGGTATGGATGTGGGTCTTGCACAGCACTCGACACTTTGTCTTGATGTGCTGAATAGTTGTGCCAAGTTATTTTAAAATCCTTTGATGCATGACAAACTTACAGGTTAGACATGAAAAAACTTGAAGGACGGACACACAGATTTTCATGTGCCCACCTTTTGGGGGCTTACAAAAAGTCAAATTTCCTAGTAATAAAATGACTGTTGAAAACAATTTTGCTATACCCATCTGAAAATATGGTGATATTTTATGGTTCCTGACAGGTTCCTAACTGAACCCCCCCCCCAGGAGAATAGAAGCTTTTAATAGTATAAATATTTTAAAGTGACATTATGCGCCTCTTACTGCACATAGTGTATTTTTGGTGACAGTTTTATAAAAGCAATTTTTGGTTGCTGTGCATTTAAATGTGTTAAATTAATGAGTATGCCGCATTAGTATTTGAAGTTGGTGATTTAGATATAAAAAAATCGGACTGATAAAATGATAGTTGATTGTGTCGTTGTTGATGTTGGTAGATATTTCGGCAGTGGAAGGGAAGCAACTCCTGCATGCAGTTGTTCTTTTCTTAAATTGACTCTCCCAGTCAAATAAAAAAATCAATATTTGGAAAGTTATTTTTTCAGACTGGTAGCGGGAAGAGTTTGATGTATTGAGTTAAAAGCTTTTATTTCCTCTACGCTTTTGTGCACACCATTTTCAGCTGGATTGTTACTTGAAAAAAATGCGCATAATGTCACTTTAAGATTTCTTCAAAGAAGGTCTTTTACAATTGTAGCACATCTTAACTCAGTCCTTTTAATTTGCTCAAGAAATAGAAAAGCTACCATACACTTGGCGTTGGCGTTTGCGTAATGAACAATTTGAAAATATCTTGCAGTAGATTGTCTTTACATTCTTACTTTAGATTAAACAAACAAATTTGCACCTTGTTAAAACATAACTCGAAGGTGGGAGACAATGACTGCATGCATCAATATAATCAAAATAACACTTTGTTACAATTGGCAATTAAGGATGGTAATTTGCACAAGTGACACTTCCTATCAAAACACTGACTACCCAAAGCAGGCTAAAAAACAATTAATTGATTGAATACCAGGTAAAACATTGTATATATATATGACCATAGGATTTTCTTACAATTTCATGAAACTGATGTTTTAGAAGATCAACAAATGTCCGAATATTGGAATTCAGAAATGGCATTCGTATATTCAGCAGATATGCGAATGCTCGAATATTCGTTCCCATCATTTATAGTAATACATACTCTTTAAGCTTCAGCTTTTCTTCGTAACTGTATTTGCCCATGTGATTTTTCTGATCATACATGCGAGTCACTCTTCTATATACCGAAAACAGGGGGCGCTGCAAACCCTTAGCTATTGTGCGGTAAAACTGTTTCCTGTCATCTTTTGTCATTTCAAATATAATTTCTGTTGGATCACTGATACTGTGCTCCTGTAAAACAGAACAATATAGTGAAAACAGCGTAGAACAAAATCAACAGACCCCTGCTGCACTTTACATTTATGGTAATTATATCAAGACAGTCTAAAAGACAGCTATATTCCCCAGCGCAAATAGGAACATTGAAGGAATTAATGTTACCAAATGTACCTTTTCTCAGAGGTGCACAGGGCATCATCTTGATGAGGTGAACATTTGGCAAGAATTTCATCAAATCCATCAAGCAGTTTAGGAGATATATTGATCAGACACAAATTCAAGACCTTTGACCATAAGTTGTGTCCTTGACTTTGAGCCACTGTGATCGGAAAGCATCTTTCTTTTTATAGAACTCCATCACTATTATCATTTATATACTCAAACAAAGTCTTGAAGCATTTGTGGCATTTTTTAACCCATGTGAGGAACGCATGATCCCCGACAAAGTAAATCTATGTAAAAACATACAACAATCATTATGATGTGTTAATTGGTAATTTCATTGACTTAAACAAAATTTCAAAGAGAGTTTGAGCTACTGAAATTCAACTGTAATTGAATCTCAAAATGGTAGCATGAACAATTTCCACTAAACCAGATTCAAACCTCTAATGCTCATTAGACTGCAGCTTTCTCATTAAGTTATTTGTCTGATGACAGGGTCACCAAAATTTTAATTCACCAATGGGTCATTTTAATAATCACTGTTGTTAACTGCAACATGTCAAAGAGTTTGATCGTCTAGGCTAAGCAGGGAGTTATGGTCAACTTTAGCTACCTACCCTACAATACTCTGAAATGTTGGCCTGTAGAAGGTCTATTTCATCTTTTGTCCATTGACCTTGTTTCCATGTTGCACCTGTATAAACAAAATCGTACAGTATTATTTCACTAATTGCTACTGATTCTTTGTCCTCAGTTTAATGCAGCCACAGGTTTGACTTATCCAATGGATCATACAGTATAACTTGCCCATGCAACCACACGTATTAAGCGACAACTTTTGAATCCTGCAAGCTTTTTTACACTGTTTTGCTTTGTATAATGAGACCATTTTATCAAGCGACTGGTTTTGGCCTTTCCCTTGGGCAGTCTCTTTATACAAATTTGACTGTATTTTGACATCAGCAGATCTTAAAGGCTGCTTGAAATGTACAGAAAAACTGCAAATATTTGCAAAAACTTCAAAGGACAAGTTACAGAATATTTAAGAAATAATAAATGCTTCCCTGTCATTTGGATGCGAAAAATTAAATCACTCGTGCTACGCACTCGTGATTTAATTACTACGCATCCAAATTCCTGACTATATTTTATTCAACGATAAAATATAGGGAACAATTTATTATTTCGATTCTAACACGTTAATTTCTTTGAAAACAATCCCGAACTTTATTTAACGCGTAGTAGTACATTATTGCAACCTTTAAACGCGAGATACGATTGGATGCGCTTGTTTACATACATCACATCGCTACGTCATTTAAGGCAAGCCGTCCTTGGAAAAACGTGCTGTATTTTATCGTAAAATAAAATACAGGCTTTTCCCTATATGTTTATTATAGGAAAAGCAGCCACTTGTGTTAGAATACCTTATAATTTACGGCACAAAGACTGTTAAATGACAAAATATGTTTGTAATTTGTGTTCTTGGTGTTTTTCCACCTGAAGAAAACTGTTCATTAAGTATGAATGCAAACTGAAAATTGGGTAATTTTTACATGATAAAATTTCATGATTTGATGGAAACATACTTATTCAATTTGTGAACAGAGAATTTTCAAATTAAAAATCTATTTGAAATAAATCTTTAATTTGTAAAAAGCTTCAAGAAACTTCTTAATTAGCCAAGTTGGAATTGGTGAAAATTAGCAAAAAACCATCATAGCTAATATTACCTGAATTACAGATTTTTGGACGTTTGATTTAATTTGTTTCATACTTATGTCTAAGCTGCTAGTTACTTTCTTATCTACCCTGTATTTGGATAATTTACTCAACACAACTATAAAAATTAAACCGCTAACTGCAATATGCCTAAGGTACTGACCTGAGGACTGTAGAATATTCTTATCATCTCTTGTAGTGAACCATGCCTGGGATATATCAGACTTTAGTAGCTGATTCCGTTTCTCCTGATTCCTAACGGATGCATTCTCACTGGTTAGTTCAGCCTACAGTATATAAATGTATTACAAGAGGGCCAAGATGGCCCTATATCGCTCACCTTGGTACAAGTCCACTTGCCTGGTGAAAGATCACTAGACAATGTTATATACCAAATAGGTTTTCCTATATACATCTTTGTAAAACAAATGCCCCCCCTCCCCCCGGAAAGGCCAATTTTGACCCCTAAGGGCATTATATGATCAAACTTTAAAGAGGTCTACTAGGCAATGCTACATGCCAAATATCTAAGCTCTAGGCCTTGTGGTTTCAGAGGAGAAGATTTTTAAAGTTTTTCCTATATAAGCCTATGTAAAACTAAGTGACCCCCCCCTGCTCACCCTGTGCGGAGTCAATTTTGACACGGGGGTCATAATTTGAACAATCTTGGTAGAGGTCCACCAGTCAATGCTACATGCCAAATATGTAAGCTCTAGGCCTCGTAGTTTCAGAGAAGAAGATTTTTTAAGTTTTTCCTAATTGTTGCCATAGCAACCAGAGTTCTGCATGGAATGGAATTCTTTGAACAACTTTGATAGAGCTTCATGCAAGGAACATCCCTGCAAAGTCTCATCAACATTGGCACAGTGGTTTCAGAGGAGATGTTGTTTGAAGGAAATGGTGGACGAACGGACAGACGGATGGACAGACGAACGAAGTACAACGGTAGCCGGACAGAATGCGATCCTAATAGCTCACTCTGGCACTTTGTGCCAGGTGAGCTAATAATGTACAGTACACTAGTGTACATGTATATCGGCATAAAAGTTATGCGTACATGAATACCAGTACACAAGCTTAGCGTACATGTATACCAGCAGGTAAGTTTAGCTTACATGTATACCAGTACTTAAGTTTACCATACACGTATACCAGTAGGTTAGTTTATCTATATGTATACCAGAAGGTAAGTTCATGATACATGTATTTCAGAAGGTAAGTATATCATACATGTATGCCAGTAGGTAATTTTATCGTACATGTATGCCAGAAGGCAAGTTTATCGTACATGTATGCCAGTAGGTAATTTTATCGTACATGTATGCCAGTAGGTAAGTTGTATGCGAGTAGGTAAGTTTATCGTACATGTATGCCAGTAGGTAAGTTTATCATACATGTATGCCAGTAGGTAAGTTTATCGTACATGTATGCTAGTAGGTAAGTTTATCGTACATGTATGCCAGTAGGTAAGTTTATTGTACATCTATACCCAATTGAAAAGTTCTTTCGCCACAAGGAATTTTGCATATTTGGCTACATTGGTGAGTGGCAATTGAAGCCTTGAATTGTTCTTTGATGGCATACTATTCATACAGTAAATTATTTACATGTCTTGAGTACAATGTTCAAATAACAACATGTTTTGCTTAAAATGACAGCAGTCTTGTTTATCTCCCCTGAACACATACCTGCTTAGCCTGATACTGATGTTCACTGGATTGTTTACTTGAATCTACACCATCTTCTGGAATATCTCCTGTATCAAATAGTAAAAGATGATATGAAACATTAAGCTGGGCTCCAACCCATGACCCTCAATTTTTGAGAGGTTACAACAATATCAAGTCAGCAACTCTAACTACTCAACCATGGAGGCGGACTAAATACTTGTGCTGTAAAATATTACTGCAAATTTAAGGCCAAGTGAAAATAATCCAGTAGTTCTGATGGATCTGGTTGCATGTTGAAAACATAGGATAAGTAGGTAGAAAAATAATCTTATTTGAGTTAATCTGAGCACTATTCTCCTTTGTACTACAACACGGCTGACTACCAGAAAATCAAGCACAGGGTAGGGTTAAAAGAACTTCAGGATCAATTTGCTTAAACCTTACATATAAGTCATGAAGTCAGAATCCCATACCTAAAGACAATAATTTGTAACACTGACCTGCAACAGTAAGTATATATGATTGTCCATCTTCACCTTGCATGCGGAATCTTTTATAAGCTGGTTCCCCTGGATTTGTGTCATCCTCAGGTAGTGGTTCCAGAGTCCCTACACCCCAAGTGGCTGCAAAAGAACATAAATATTCAGACATTACATCTATCTGGTATTGAAATTTGAAAAGTATTTAACATTACTATTTACTTTGAAAATTTTCTATGCATTTCCAATTGTCTTAACTGCAACTGAAACAGGAAATATGCTCTACATGTATGATAATCATTTGCTGACAAGGGGTTTAAGTTAGCTGACCCCTCATCGTGAATATCAAGGTTAAACTCCTGCTTGATTAGGGGGTGTATTTGAACTTTCAAAAATTGCAGTAGTAATTGTTTCCCAAGTGGCCACGAGTTCAACTTCATATAAGCATGATAAAGCTACTTCAATATTCCATCACAATCAAACTTCACTGAACACAATCATACAAAGTGTATTATGTAGTTCTTATACCATTTATTTAAGCTTCAGTCCAACATGGATCAGACTGCTGACTGCACAGTCCAACATGGATAAGACTGCTGACTGCACAGTCTACATTGAAACATGGATCAGTGTCCAACATGGATCAGACTGCTGACTGCACAGTCTACATTGAAACATGGATCAGACTGCTGACTGCACAGTCTACAATGAAACATGGATCAGACTGCAGACTTCATAGACTACATTGAAACATGGATCAGACTTCTGACTGCACAGTACAACATGGTTCAGACTGCTAACTGCACAGTCTAACATGGATCAAACTGCTGACTGCACAGTCTTATATGGCTCAGACTGCTGACTGCACAGTCTAACATGGATCAGTCTGCTGACTGTACAGTCTAACATGGATCGCACTGCTGACTGCACAGTCTAACATGGCTCAGACTGATGACTGCACAGTCCAACATGGCTTACACTGCTGACTGCACAGTCCAACATGCATCATACTACTGACTGCACAGTCTAACATGGATCAGACTGCTGACTGCACAGTCTAACATGGATCAGACTGCTGACTGCACAGTCTAACATGCATCATACTGCTGACTGCACAGTCTAACATGGATCAGACTGCTGACTGCACAGTCTAACATGGATCAGACTGCTGACTGCACAGTCTAACATGCATCATACTGCTGACTGCACAGTCTAACATGGCTCAGACTGCTGACTGCACAGTCTAACATGGATCAAAATGCTGACTGCATAGTCTAACATGGCTTACACTGCTGACTGCACAGTCCAACATGCATCATACTACTGACTGCACAGTCTAACATGGATCAGACTGCTGACTGCACAGTCTAACATGCATCATACTGCTGACTGCACAGTCTTACATGGCTCAGACTGCTGACTGCACAGTCTAACATGGATCAAAATGCTGACTGCATAGTCTAACATGCATCGTACTGCTAACTGCACAGTCCAACATGAATCAGACTGCTGAATGAACAGTCTAACATGGATCAGACTTCTTACTGCACAGTCTTATATGGATCATACTGCTGAATGCACAGTCTAAAATGGATCAGACTGCTGACTGCACAGTCTAACATGAATCCAACTGCTGACTGCACTGTCTAACATGAATCAGACTGCTGACTGCACAGGACAACATGAATCCAACTGCTGACTGCACTGTCTAACATGGATCAAAATACTGACTGCACAGGACAACATGAATCCAACTGCTGACTGCACTGTCTAACATGAATCAGACTGCTGACTGCACTGTCTAACATGGATCAAAATGCTGACTGCACAGGACAACATGAATCCAACTGCTGACTGCACTGTCTAACATGGATCAAAATGCTGACTGCACAGGACAACATGAATCCAACTGCTGACTGCACTGTCTAACATGAATCAGACTGCTGACTGCACAGGACAACATGAATCCAACTGCTGACTGCACTGTCTAACATGGATCAAAATACTGACTGCACAGTCCAACATGGATCAGACTGCTGACTGCACAGTCCAACATGGATCAGACTGCTGACTGCACAGTCCAACATGGATCAGACTGCTGATTGCACAGTCTAACACGGATCAGACTGCCTATTGCACAGTCTAACATGGCTCAGACTGCCTATTGCACAGTCTTACATGGATATTTGCTGGTGGTTTATGTTGGTTTTAGCAACAGTGGGGTGGGGGGGCATGGGGGGGTAGAAATCACTTAAACAGAAGGTATATACCATTGCCTGTTGGTGTTACAATAAGT
>JAFMSR010001631.1:0-25827 GCA_022818135.1 Saxidomus purpurata
CTTAAGATTCTTAAGACACCAGCAACATATAGAAATACTTAAAATTATAAAGTAATCAATCCAGTTATTTTTTAACAACAAATATATGCAATACATAATACAAATGTATAACAAAATCTTCCTGTTCACATTTCACAGAAACAAAACCGATTGTTTCTCCTTTATATGTAATTAGAGAACAATCTAAGGATGAGGTTGATCAATTCACTGTAAGTGTCACTAAATCCTTCCGTATCTCCATACTATCTAACGATCTTTCTTTAGAAGTTTTATGCACTGAATCGTCCAGACTCCAAGAAGTCTAGAACGTCAAATTAAACACAAATTTCTGTCTGATTGTTTCCAAATTAAATAAATAACCCACGGGTCACATAATTCTTAAGACATAATCCAAATTTCGTCTATAGATCCAGAACTAGTTAGCACATTATTTAGAATTTGAGAATAATTTCTGAGTTTATGTTTCTGTGTGCCTGTATCAGAAATTATCCGCAAATATCCTCACTATGATTTGATACTTTCATTTAATCGTTATCAGTAGATCTTACTGTTTTAACTACCTCTCATTCTAGTTGAGAAAGAACAATTTGGCGAGCGTAGATGTAACCATAGGGAGATACATGTCATCTTTCCGGAAGTGCCTTGATTCCTGTATCATACGTTCTACTTTTGCATTGATGCACGGTGTAAGTGTATAAAGGTCTGCTTTCTGTTCTGTCCTAGTTGCATTTTCACGCATTGTTTCCACGAACGCTTGAATAAGAAATGACGGAGTCTTCTTATCGGTGTACTTTTTTAATTTCGGGTCCCAGCTGGCAATTCGTTGTGGAATGGTTGACTTAATGATAAGTCGGTCAGCTTCCTGAGATATTTGCATCTTCTTAACATCTGGAACAGCAGTAGTCCCTTTCAAGTATTGTTTTTCTCCAAGAAAACTAACATCGTCCGATTGAATAAGAAACACTTTGGGTTTTCCATTTGCAATTTTGTTATCTTTAACTGCATCTAGGACCCGTGAAAAAGATACAATTCCTTTCCCTAATGTGGTATCGTTAAAGTGCAGTCTTTCATCATAAAAATTAGTACCAGTGTTTTCAGACGGAGTATATGTTAAGAAGCAGAAGATGAAACAGTCGTATTCTTCCTTATCGATGTTTCCGATGTAGTTTCGTACTTTTTCAAATGAAAGTGCCGTCCTATACACGACATCAACTGGTACTGGGAATAATGTGTCATCTTTAAACAGTTTTCTTAATTCTTTAGCATCTACATCCATATTGCCATATGCATCATCTTCTTGTGTGACCTTCCACAGCCTGGAATTACTAGCATTCCCAAGGGGAAATGTCTGGGAAAATATAGTTGCTAATATTCTCCCCTCCTTCCTCCATCTGTAACTACTGGAGCTTAATTCAGCAAACGAAAATGTTGGTTCCATTTTATGATATCTGTAAAAAGAAACGTCTGATAAGTCTACAATGTCTTACGTTTGTTTTGTTTTTACACATTTTACTTAGTTACTACATTATCAAATTGCAATATGAAGCAAACTAATGTATACATGTCTATCTTTTTAATCAATGGAGGAAAGACCAACTGACACAAGTACTACGTTTACATGTATTTACAACGTATAAATTTGCACTACTAGATGATATGTGTCTTCGAGTACCTGTATTTAAACTAACATTGTACTGAACCTATTACTTTTGCGATTACTTTATTTAGTTTATCTTTAAAGTTAGTTATCATAGCAAACACAATACATGACTACATGTATACAAACTTCAGTTTTCATTTAAAGGGATACACAGGCATATACTGTCTAATCAGAGAACATACATGTATATGTTACGAGAAGACGCGGTGAATATTGAAATGTCGGATCTTCTTTCACTTGACTGGATTTTCTCCCAAAACAAAATAATAAAGAACTGTTGTAAATCTAAATGTATAAACCTAAGGTGAACATTTAATTAATGAGCAGTGATGAGTAAATCATGACTGTTTACACTTTAAATCATGGTTTATGCAACCTATTCAACTGACTCTCTAAACGCATCTTTTTGTGCTTTGGGACTTTTCAAGCTTGATAATGTTTGTTTTGTAAATATAATATAAGTTCTGGTACTGTAGGGATATTGTTTAATAGAAACAATTGGCCAGAAGACAAAAAGTATATGTTCAGTTTCATGCATTCAATTAAAAACCAGTTACATGATATACCTACATATAATTTATCTTTCTTGGCTGTCCATGATCTCACTCATGATGTAAAGTATAGGAATAACTGTTTAACTATTTGCGACTGTATATACGGTTTTTAATGGTCGCAAATGTTTTTAACATTAAAACCGTATATACGGTCGCAAATATCAAAATCACTAAATAGTTATCCCTCTTCTAACGCACAATGTGTCTAAATGAAAACGCCGTTCGAATTTTGCGACTATATATTCTAACATGACTCATGACGTCGGCCTTCTAGGCTAATTACTGCATATCAGTACTCCAAATCATTGTTTATTAAACGACTAACACCGCTGGAACGGACGTTATTTCTTAAGTAAAAGCGGTTTGAAATGGGTCCTAATTTAAATATAGCCTTACTGGTGGACATAACATTTCAAACCGCTTTTACTCATTTCATTTCATTTATTTGGCAAATTCAGCACAAACATGCTTTTGGCCAATACAATACATAATGACAAATATGGCAAGGACAATATATACAAAATATACACACATACACACATTCGTTCACATATACATAGACATCTTTACTGCATCCACATAGTACACATAGTATAGAAAATATTATATCAATGTACATCTATTTGTTCTAAATATTCACTGCGTAATTTAAATGCATCTCTTAGATATTTTGCAGTTTTAAGCAACCTTACTGAAGAAGAGACATCCGCTTAATGGAGGTGTCATGTTGGCGCAGACGATATTACGATCCAGGTATGTACCACGGGGTCAAATTCAGTTCATAGATCTACTAAAGTGCAAGATTTATTGTCCGGTTTTGTGAAATAGTCTAGATACATCTGAACTTAACATAAAGTTAACCACTTGATTACGTATATACAAAAAGACCTCAACCACGGATAAAAAAATACCTACATATTATACAGATTCTTTAAGGTTTTACAAAAAATAATATCTAATCCCTTTACATTGCTGTAGCTATCTTTTCACGCAATCTTTGTAGAGAACGTAAATTACCGTAACCTTGCACTGGCTTCCGCTTTCGTTTTAAAGTAGTATTATAAAAGGCAGACGAATAATTTAGTTTGTCATCACGGATATACGATACCTGGGTGATTTGTGTAGGAAAATACGAGTTTCCAATATATGTGTATACAGATCCGTGCTAACATCTTATTAGTTTCATATGTTTCAATAAATATGTTTTGGTTTTGAAAATCAATCAATGCATGACAAAGTTAAAGTCCGGAAACGAGTGCGTGCATATATATACAGGATTCCATTACCTTCACGCTCCAAGTGTGACCTTGACCTTTGATGTAGGGACGTGGGTATTGCACGCGACACGTCGTCTTGATGTTCTAGACATTTGGGCCAATTTATTTTAAAATCCTTCAATGCATGACAAAGTTACAGTCCGGACACGAATTTGTAAGTGGGGACGCACAGACGGATGGACAGACGGACGGTGCAATTTTAATATGCCATCCTTCGGGGGCATAAAAATACTATATAATATCCGTTCCAGCGGTGTTCATCGTTCAAAAAACATGTTTTTTCTATTCTTTGTATATAGCAGGAACGTAGAATATACATGATTCTACGTTCCTGTATGTAGAGACAAAATCGTGAGTCATGTGAGAATATTTATTGAACGTCGGATACATATATAACAGATCAACATAAGCTACTTCAGCTATTTTCTGACAAACAAAGTATAAGAATAACATATTTAGAGTAACTGTAAAACTAACTGAAAATATAACATATGTGTTAGTTTATACGATTTTATTTTAGTTCGATTACGAAGACGCTCGCGAGAGAGAGGCAGCGAGTGTTTCATACATTAATATTCATTCAACAAAGTTAAAATATAAAGTACCAGGTTGAAAGAAGTAGATAATATTGTAATATTAACCCATAAATTAGTATATAAAATCTGTATCTAATTAGGTTGCACATGTATACAAATATATTTTGTATAAAACCAAGAGGATCTAAAGGAATACTACCACTAAATATTTACACAACAAACATGCATATGAAACAGAATCACAAATAAAAGATACCAAAAAAATGTATGTTAAAGGAATTGGGGTATGTCACTATATTAAACAAGCTTATTTAGAAACGTTTTACTCTCATAAAAGATTAGAGGAAGAAAAACAAAATATATTAAAAAAAATAAAGATTTAGATAAGTAACAAATAATATTAAGGATGACTTTAGAGAGAGATAATGTGTCACTAAAATCTGAAATCACTAGTTAAAGTAACATCACAAATTGCATCTGTTAAAATTTACAAGCAATATATAGCTACAAACTACAAAGCAAAGCATAGCAATAATCAGAGCAACATAAAAAAAGCAACGAAAATGAAAACAAAAGCATTTAAAAGTAAATACGATTTACTTGACTTGACTATTTCTACCATATGGATTTATGTAACATTGCTACTTATCAACGTTATGTACTTCACAACTTCAGTAAAAGTACAAGCTTTGTGATTATAAAATCTTTAGTACACTCGAACTTCATAGTCAACCGGTATGGCATTTTTGCAGCAAATCTAACTTTGTTTAAAACATTGAAAAACAGTTCAGAGCATTTAAAATAGTACTTTAAAAATAACTACCCCTTTGTAAAAAATATCGTTGAAAGGGAGTGGCAATAACTATTTTGGGTTTCAGGTGGACAACGTGTAGAACGTTCCTCCTAATGACACTGTCGGTTGCGAGTTCCGGAAACGAATTCCGTGAAACGACATAGAAAACTTGGTGAAGTTGGATATGATTCTATGTCAAGAACGTAGGTGTATTTTTGTATCATTTAAGAAAGTAGAGTTTCAAATGTTCACCTGACTATGACTCTCTCCCAAAATTGCTAAAATGAAGTTGATTCGTAAAATGAGGCTCCCGTAGGATGGGACTGTTTTCTATATATAGATCCATGGTATTGCTAATTTGCTAGTCTATTTGGTCATCGCGATTGGCCTACTATTAACGGGTGGATGCGATTTATTACAGAAAGCCTCTGTATTGATTAATTGTGCTAAAATGGGACATATTTCGACATTATTGATTTTTCGAGAAAATAATCTGCTAGATGTAGGAAGTGCCTCTTTATTTATACCTTTTCAAATAGATGGTATCGCCAATTCGAATAGGTTATATCACGCATTCCTTTGAATACAATTAACATCAATTCAGACAGGTGATATCACAAAAGTGAATGAAATAGTCAAACGGCGCCCCTGATAAACCGAATGTTTCTTGTTCTTTTGTAATAATACAGTGCATGTTTGATTTAATTTAAGTGTCCCAGTAATGGCCAATGCTTTGTCATTTGTAACCATAGCACTTCTCCAAATGTCGACGTGTTACACTCTGGACGATCCGTACCCATCTCAAAGTCAAAATAAAACTTCAGTAGTCATCTAGTAATCTAACGTCTGACTAATATCTCAGTCCAAAGTGTCCGTGTCATATTTTTAGACAAAAATTAAATTACATATACTCAGTCTGATCAACACAGGATCTAAGTAGCACATTACTTTGAAATTTATAAATAAAAGCAGAGAATGCTCAAGTTTTTTGTTTGCGTATATTTTTCATTATCCATCATGCACACCCGTCTCTGTAATACATGTGTATTATACAGGTCAGAGAAAGAGCAATTTGGTGAACGTAGATGTAGTCAGGGGTACCAGCATGTCGTCTGCCCGAACATGTTCTGAGTCACCAATCCTACGTTTAACCTTTTCATTGAAGGATGTTGTCATGGTTAGAAAATCTGCTTTCTTTTCTGCCCCAGTTGCATTTTCACGCACTGTTTCGATAAACGCTTGAATAAGAAATGACGGAGTCTTCTTATCGTTGTACTTTTTTAATTTCGGGTCCCAGCTGGCGATTTTTTGTGGAATGGTTGACTTAATGATAAGTCGGTCAGCGTCCTGGGGTATCTTCTTTACATCTGGAACAAGAGTTGGTCCCCCTTTAGGATACTGTTTTTCATGAAGAAAACTTACATCATCAGCTTGAATAAGAAAAACTTTAGGCTTTCCTTTGGCAACTTTGATCTCTTTAACTTCGTCTACGACCTCTGAGAAAGAAACTTCCTTGTCGTGAAAGTGTAGTCTTTCATCATGAAATGGGTTGTCAGGGGTTTCAGGCTGCGTAAATGTTAGGAAGGCAAAGATGAAACAGTCGTATATTTCCTCATCGATTTTTGTTAAGCGTTGTCGTACTTCTTTGAATGAAAGTGCCGTCTCATAAACGACATCAACTGGTACAGGGAATAGTTTCTCATCATTGAACAGTTTTCTTAATTCTTTAGCATCAACATCCATATTGCCATATGCATTATCTTCTTCTATGACCTTCGAAAAATTGGTATTTCCAAGGGGACGTATCTGAGAAAATATAGTTGCTAATATTCTCCCATCCTTCCTCCATCTGTAACTACTGGAGCTGTATTCAGCAAACGAAAATGTTGGTTCCATTTTATGATATCTGTAAAAAGAAACGTCTGATAAGTCTACAATTTCTCACGTTTGTTTTGTTTTGACAAGTTTTACTTAGTTACTGCAATAAAATCCTTAGTTACTGCAATAAAATCATTAACCAAGTGGTTTCAAGGGGAATGTCATTTGAAGCCGAAAATGTTAACGGACCTACGACGGACGGAGCTCGATCACTCTGGCTCTTACAGTTTGTGCAAGGTGAGCTAAAAATTGAACATAATTTTTAACAATATAATGTGTTGGTAGAGAAGGGAATGTTTACAATATTTGTACTAAATTTAACAAACCCTATTTTGAAATGTATTTTTTCCTAAAATATCACAAGGTCCGTATTTATATACTGGGACACTGTGTGAATTATTAGAAACAGCGGATATCTGATCTGGTCGACCCATATGATGCCATAACAGTAAAATATCTATTTGCAGTTACACGCGTGATCTAGCGTGGTAAAATATAAAGTTTCTTTCAGTTTTACAGTTCAAAGATTTTCTTAATTTTTTTCTCTGCCATACTCTAAAATGTTAGTTCTGGCTTCCAAAACTCTAAATGCCGCTATTTTTATATTTTGTTTTTCGTCAGGTGCGGCTTTAGAGTTTTGGATCAGCCCTACTACGAATCCTTACCATAATAACAGAGCATGTAAATTGTGTACGTTGAGTAGGGAAATATGGAAATGTTTGTGTCAAATATTTATCAATTCATCTTTTCAAACCATTTACGATGTTCTACAACCAAAGTTGACCATGATATTAATGACGAGTGTAAATATAAAATAGCATTTACCACTATGTTTATCATTTAAAAAGAAATATACTTTTTTTTCTACGAGGAACAGACCCTGAAAGTGTTCGCGCCAGAACGCACGTGGTCATGTAAATAACTAAACTGTCCCCGTGACCTCAATCGGAACCTTCGGCGATTTCCCGCAGTGATCCCTTTCCAAAGGTTCTTGGGATTGGTCACGTGATAATTGTCAAAGTTGATCTAGAATTTCATTGTAAAAGATTACTGCACTTTTTGCACTCTGACAGATTTAAAGTATTGAAAGATATGTGCATAAAGAGGTGAAACTGAGCTTGGTAGAGCAGCTCTCATAATATATGTATTAAATGAGTGATTTGATATTGGCCCTGCTATTTGTCCGAGGGCATTCGTAGTGGCCCGAGCCCGTAGGGCGAGCAGGCCTATTCAAATCTACGGAAGCCCATAGTGACCTTTTTTTTTTTTTTTTTTTTTTTTCCCCCCCCCCCCCCCCCCCAACAAGATAGGTTTTCAAAATGCAAACCCCCCCCTAAACAAAAAAAAAGAAAGTTCAAATACTAAAAAAAAAAAAAAATATAAAGAATATAAATCCAGGGAACTGACTTAGAAAGCTTAGTATCTTGAGTATTCAACTTAATATCTTTAAATTCCACAACATAAAATTAAAACCCCCCCACCCCCCCCCCACCACCCCACCCAAAAAAAAAACCCCCCCCCACTTTCAAATCACCCATTTAATAACTAATTTTATTAAATAACTTAATATCAAACTATAAATTATTCATTGTTGATCCCCCCCCTTTTATCTTTTTTTTTTTTTTTTTTTTTTTTTTTTTTTAATTTTTTTATTAAATTTTTTTAAAAAAAAATTTAAAAAAAAAAATAAAATATTTTTTTTTTTACTTCCCCCCCACCCCCCCCCCCCCCCCCCCCCCCCCCCCCCCCCCCCCCCCCCCCCCCCCCCCCCCCCCTTTATTGACCATCATCTTCACTGGCAGCACGGACCTATATATAGTGTGAATTACAGTGGTTTCGTCGACCTCCCGTTTCGTCACTAAGGATTTATGTTGCCAGTTCGTCACCAAGGTTTTGTATAAGATAAATATAACAAAAGGATTTCACACCTACTGAAAGGTAATTACTCAAATAATAAATAAAAGTTCACACAGTTAAATGAGAATATCATTTAAATTTACTGCACAAATTTTGATTAAAAAGCGTATTTGATTTATCTGTTTAAAATTTGATTTTAGATTTTAATAATTATGAATAAAAAATAAACTACGTATTTGACTCATCGAATTAAGATTTAAATAATTATTTGTCATTTTTCTTATCGATATAATGGCTGTAGTGTGTCTTTGTTATGTATAGTTTGATGAGTATGTTATTTTTGTCATTTTCTGAATAAAAGTTTTATAACTATAACTTGTTTTGTATATTTTGACAGTAATACTCCCTTAACCCAATCCATTCTTAAATTCAAATTGATTTATATGACTGATAATAGTCAACTAATTACTTAATTTGGATGAAAAAGGTGTTCATAATACCCCGATGCATCCTATAATAACAAAGTTAATTGGTTTGTTTGATCCCATTTAATATGTCAAACTAACAATTAAATATACAATTAAATAAGAGTGACGAAACCACAACTTCTTTTGTACACAAAACTCTTGGTGATAAAACGGGAGGTCGACGAAAACACTACCATCCTATAGCGTATATAGGTCCGTGCTGGCAGTAACTCGTCAGAAACAGACAGTACATGCAGAGCTGTAAATAGAAATATCTCTAACATATTCGTTTTCGAAATAAACATATTGGTGTGGGAATTCATTTTCTTAGTTGGAGCATTTTCTATCCTTTTGAATGGGTTTTCAGACAGAAATTGATTAAAAGTTGATTTCCAGTTTTGCCATTCAATCTTCAATGCTGATTTCAACAGAATTCAAGATCAGTTTTCGTTGTAAAGAAACTAAACACATGAAAGTATCAGCCAATCGGAAGCTCAGATTTCTCAACAGCCCATCATTTGTCAGCAATCTTTTATTGGACCAGTCCAAATAAGAAATATTGGCCATGATTCTTTGTTATTGGCCCTACATGTCTTTCAATATCATGATACCTCTTCCTATTTTAATATGTAGGGTAGTTAAAGAATATTAGAGCCAATAAACGAAACTATTTAATAATAATATTTATGCGTTCAGTCAGTGTTTTATTACAACGCGGCGTAAATACATAAGCGTACATAGTATTGCATTCTATTCGGTGGTGGATTTAAGCTGCTTTCTATTCATTGTGGATTTACGTTTTTGATTCTACACGACGCAATGTGGTTCTCCATCTCTGGAGGGAAAGATAAATACAGAATAGTATACAGATGGCGGCAATTTGATGAAAATTCTGACCTGCTCCAAACTTTCATTGTGCTTTACGTTAAATAGATAAAATTTGTTATAAATATATTTATAAAATTATATATTGCTTTCACTCATTTCTCATGAAATGCGAGCGTGTCAGATTTCTGACACGATTATTGGTACGATTTCCCTATGGAGTAAGCTTCAGCGTACCCGTTCTGTCAAGCATATTAACCGGGTACGCTGAAGTTGTTTTAGCTACTAAAATATCCACCTGTTTTGGAGTGGAAATAGCGAGACTAGTAACGGGTGTGCTTTCAAATTCATTTTCATGTTCATTTAAGTTTAAGCTTAAATAGAACTACTTTGCTGGAAAGCCTCTGGCAGTTCAGATTGGCAGGGATTGGATTCGTGTATTTCAGAAGCAAAGCGAGCCGCTTTGTAGTAGCAACAATCAAGCACCTGTTATTCACTGGAGATAATTTCAAAATTAACTTGAAATTCTGACCCCTTGACACAAGGTACATTCCACGCGTTACTGTGAAAAAGTACAAGGCTTTCTTACAAAAATTAATCAGTTTATTGAAAGATATATAATTATAGTTGAAGTATTTGCTAATATAACGATATAACACCCAAACTAAATGCAAGAGCATACAAAAATTTGTTTTGAAATTTTCATTTTATGAAAAAAGGTTCAAAGACACCAAATACACATGTAAAATTGGAATCATTAATATTAATCAAAATATTCCTCTACATTACAATAATTGGTTACAGTTGATATGTTTGTGTAAAATCTAAAAATGTATGTGAAATCAAAGGCAGAGTAAGTTCTGACAGGGGAAGTTACTCATTCCATTTGTGTCATTGTAAGTACTTTCGTAGTATTTAGACTACAAATTCTTCAATAATGACAAAAAAAGGCCTTCATGAGATACAAGGAATATTAATAGTTTCTTTCATGAGCACGCGGTTCAGATCGAAATATCCGTCACCGAGGGTCACTGTTTTGGCAAAACAGTAACCCGAGGTGACGGATATTTCTATCTTAACCAAGTGTCTCATGCTAGAAACTATTTCTTGCACACCGTCTTGCACTTTAAACACATTTCTAAATGTTAACTTATTGAAATAATACATTACAGTATAAAAACAAGCGATATTCAGATTCTTTGTTTGGGAAAGTGACGTCACAATGTTTATAACGTTACGTCACAAGTAACTCACGCGAGTCATATTACATGGGGGTATGTAATATAAGATTTTCCAGCACTGGTGAAAACTGCGGATACCCCGATCCGGTATGCAAGCATGCAAATTACATGTTCACACATAACTGACAGAAATAATGCATGGTTGCTTTTTCACCAGTTAAAATTTCTGAAAAAGTTAGTGAGGTCAGATTTCTAATAAAAAGAAAAATAGTATTTACAGAGTTAGATCTACTGTTCTTTTCAGATATCAAATGTCATGCAAAGTTTTCATATGTTGTTTACATAGCTAAAGTATACATTTTCCTTTTCCATATGACAAGGGCTTTCAGAAACTGTATAATTTTGATAGGTTTTTCATGTCTTTAAAAATAGGTGATTGTTGTTATTTGTCTGTTTCTAGCTTTTTAAAAGCTAACATTGTCAACATTAATTTTGTCAAACATTTTTCTTATTTTGAAATACAAATAAATAACAACCCTATTTGATCATAGTGTTGAAAATCTTACTCATTAATTAATAGACAACAAATAAACAATTACATCTACAACAAAGTTACCTGTACTAGGCCTAGGCTGTAAACAACTCTACTTTCGCTTTGTGCGTTGAAATTGTAAAACGCAGACGAATGTATTTGTTTGTCATTGTCGAGAAGTATACACTAAGAATGGTAAAAAGATTCGAATATACATTAGCTTTTCAGATAATGCTGCTTCCTAACTGAAACATCTCGTATCATACAAAATATACATACACGTTTTGAGCACAAAACTACCGAATATATTAATATGTTACGATAATCGCACATACCTATTGTTAGAAACTATTCGATACAAAAAGAAACCTCTGATTGGTCGATTTTGTGAAACCCAAATACAGACGAACCATAACAGATATGTTTTCAGTCACCGCAAGTTATTGATGTTTTCAAGAGACATTATGTTGTTTTGTGAAAACGAGGCAAAGGTCATTAGATCGAACCAGATTACAAACTGAATGCTGACAAACACGTACCTTATGTTTATTAACCTTGGGGTAAATTAACGAAAGAAGGAAACTTTACAATTTCACGAGCTCCAGAGACTCAGTAAATTCCTGAATGAAAGTACAGGATCAGTAATTTCAGTCAAATTTAATCCGTTCAACCTTCAATTATTGTCTAGTATTTGTATATAGCATATTTTTGTAGCAAATCAGGCTAATACTGAACTTGAGCTCCAACAACACCTCGGTTCGCAGTCATGTCGCTCAGCTCTGCAAGATGTTGATGTTCATTTTTTTAAAGTCTGATCTGTGTTGCGGTGTTGCAGATGTTCTCCGTGGACAAAGGTAACCAATATATCTAGCCATCATAGTCCATCAAAGGCAGACAGGCTGTCTACTGGCAAGGTTTGATAAAACAATATGAATTAGACTGTTGTCTCTATGTATAGAGAAATCCATATCATATTTGCCCTATTTCAGGGCCGATAACATAAAATTACTGATTCGATTGCTACTAGAGAAGGCAGGGCAGCTTTTGTCTGAAGTTCTTGTATATGCGCATCGGCTGTTTCACGCAGGTACAGATCTTTTCTGCTGATTCATACTGTAAGCCTGTTTAATGAATTTAAAACTGAAATATCTATAGTTTGTACATGGCAAATCTTGACAAATGAACAAATAACATTTTGCGGGAGGTTTCACTTCTGAAGGCATTACATGTCGATAAAAACAAGTATATGGTTAATTCCTAATGAAAATATTTCCAGATTTCAAAAGACTTATAATAGAGAATCTTGAAAAATATTTACTGAAAATGTTTGTATGCATATACATCATAAAACATTATTAAAACAGATGAAATATCACAGACAAATGCAATTACATACAAAACGTATAACGTACGACAACATGAAACAGACAATTTGAGGTGATATAACTTTTTGGGTTATAGAATAAACCAGGTATTTTTATGGACAGTGCTACCTATCTACTTACCTACACACTCACCACCGACCTACATACATACATGCCTTGTAATACTGCCTCAAGTCTCTTAGTAGTATGGCAGGCTGCACGCCGGGGGACACCAGGTGTTAATTGAAAATGAATTAACTACAAGACAATTCTTCCAGTTTAGAAAATCAAGGTTATTAAAATTGAACATTAAAAATGGTATAAGAATAAAAGGTTTATTAACAACTGATGTATGATTATAATAACTGAGCTGGGCCACTGCCTGTTCGAATGATTCAAAATCAGACAAGTTTGCTATATGCGGGGGTAACCTATTCCACAGGACTGTGGTATGGGTGATAGAGGAGTACTGAAAGAGTTCCTAGTTGGAATGGTTTTGGTGGAGAGTAACAGACATAAGTGCATATGCCTTGTTAACCTGTTTGGGACGTCTAGATAACGGGAAAGGGGATTGGTACAAATTGTAGTATATTTGGTAAAACATAACAAGTTGGGAGACTAGACGCCTGTTCTTAAGGATGCTCCAGCTAAGGATATTCTAGCTGTAGGTTTGTCACACTAGTATATCTTGAGTAATCATTTTGACCCATCTGACTGTGCGTCACTGGACAATTTTCAGCTTGGCGGCTTTGCTTGACCTAGGTGTAAGGCGACCATACAGACGATGCGTACTCTAAATGGGTATTGCCTAAAAGGTGGAAAATCACGCAGACTGCAAATTAAAGTATGTGCGTATCCCGGTCTGCGTTTTTATTACTGTAATAATTCCCTTCTTTTACTATAGCCCGTTTGCGTTTTTCACGCCTGTCAACCAATCCCCTATATAACTATATTGGTCTGCAGGTCTGCGTTTTAGACAGCAAAAACGCAAGTTGCAGCCTGCGTGATTTTCCGCGTTTTAGACAGCCCCCTCTTAAGGTCTGGTTTATGTTTGTAAGAACGTGATTGCCATGCCAATAATTAGCTTGAACTTTGTAACAAAAATATGTTTATGTGCAGAATATAGAATAGATTAACGATCAAAAGTAGTTTAAATACATTTGAAGAGGTTGACAAAAATAACTCATTTTAGTTTTAATCGATCTCGCACTGTAACCGGTCAAATTGTATTAGGTGGCAATCAAACATGGCTGAAAACCCAGAAAATTTACAAGGTAAAAAAAATCAAAAAAATCGCAGTATCCTGTCAATGTTTTCTTTATTTAAGCTGCTAGATATTTACATGTTATGTTTGTTTTTTAACATTCAACTCAAAGTGTGAATAATGTCCCAGCAGCCATTTGATTTTGACATGATGGATAAGTGAAGTAACTGTCGGATAACTTAGATTGGTCTTTCGATTGAATATAGATAAATGTTTGCGCCTCATTGAATTTCGTCAAACTCAACTTATGTAATGAAATTGGAATTTTCATGTTAGTTAATTATAGTATCACAATTTACCAAAAGAGGTGAAATAAAACATCTAAGTATCATGAAGCTTGTTGCTCATTTTATATCTTAAAATTGTCTTAACTTCATTTCTTATGTACCAAGTTCATCCTTTATGAGTGAGTAGTATAAATCAGAAATTGATTGTTAGTGTAGTCCCTTAAATGTAGATTAAGATGTAAATCCAAATATGAACAGTAAGATGTAGTTAGTTTGGCCTGGATACATGCTGTTTACAAAATCAAGTGGTTATTATGCAAACATAAGATCGAACAGAGGATTAAATGCATACATGTACACAGGGTCCGTATTGTAATATACGGACCCTGATGTACATCATACTACACGTTTTAGATACAGTCACACTTGTGTTTAAGACCATCTGCCAGAAAAGACCAGTTTACTTACAAAAACAAACAGGAAAAAACAGTGCACTCTTTATCCATAGCAGAAACACACCAGAATAGGAGAGATCGTGTTTGCAAACAAAACCCTGTATTACGTAATATTTTCTTCTGATAAGAGATCAATGTGGTGGGCAGCGGTTGGTAGTCCGTGTTTTTGTAATGATAGGGGTATTTTTTTAACTGCCGTAACTTTTTTAAAACAAAAGATATTTTTAAATGTTTTATATCACCGGAAAGCTTATAAAATATACATTTTATTCATTATTTTCAATTTTCATTTAGATTCAAAATGAAAAGTTTGCAAGCACGTAACTTACACTGTATTCGTAAATCGTTATAGCAGCAACAAGCCGTTTTCAAAAATCAGATGTCATTCAAAACGGTATATTTTTCAAAAGAGATATTTTAATGAGAAAATATGAGTATCAAGACCATTTCATAACTTTTTGAATTTTAAAAGTCCTTCAGGTAGCAAAAAAGTTATAAAAAATCTAAAATTCCTTTCCGATACAAAAACATTGTAAACACAACTGATATTGCCCACCAGCGATCTTATCAAAATTGCTGTGTGACGTCATGTCGATCTCTCCTATAGGCACTTCTTGTCAGCTAAGATGGCTTTATGAATTTATCTTATTTTCATAAAATTCGCTTTGGTTGAGTCCAAGCAATAGTCAAGTAGTTTTGTTACAAACTGGCATAATCACCCAGGTCATCTTCTGTCAAACCCACTGCTGTCTAACTAGAAAAATGCATCATCTTTCCTATGCCCAAATCCTTTACAACTATTATAATAATCTTATGGAACTCCCAGTCCCAACCAAGTGAACATGGAAACCCTGGATCAATTAAGATAGGGTGTGACCAAAATTAACTACAAAGCTGAACTGTTAACATACAAATCTGCTTTTAGCCACTTTATCGGTATGTTGTCCTTTTTAATAAACACTAGAAGCTTTTACTTCTACTTGCAAATACATTAGTATTACTTTTATTGTCCTGTACATTTCTTCTTTTTAACTCCTTTGCACTGACGTGCACCTGCACTTAGCACTCCAAAGAGGAAAGTTGCAGTATATAAAGACTTATTTCTTTGATTTACAGAGGATGAGGCTGAAAGACGAAAACGGCATGGTATGTTAAAGATGTACTATGGCTTGGATGAGGACAAGGCTGGTGGGGCATCTCTTGACCCCTGTGATATTGATGGAGCTCATTTCAAGCCAGACATGTACCTTGGAAAGGTGATCAGGGAGAAGTCCCTTACAGAACTAATGGACAAAGAGTCAGAAATGTTGCGACAGATTCGGTCTTTGGATAGTGATATGCAGACACTTGTTTATGAAAATTATAATAAGTTCATAAGTGCCACAGATACAATTAGGAAGGTAAGTCTTAAGATGTCTTTGTTGTTGTTGTACATAGTTTTTTTCTATGTTTGTTTAAACTTGACAAGATTTGAACTTTGACAGTCAGATTTTTGACAATGAAGACGTTTCACCAAATCATTGTTTAAAGAAGTGAGAAGAAAAATTTGTCCAAAATCATGAAATCTATGATGGTACATAGTAGTTTTTAAAGTGATTCATAATTCCTGAATATTTCGAAATTGTATAAGTTTTTGTAGTTTGCTAGAAAATAGACCTCAGATTCAAATAGTTATTGTTTTTATGACCATTTCATCTCAATAGTTTTCATTTGACAATTACAGTAATATTGTCTCTGTGCTTTGGTAGGGCCTTACATGATGCTGGTATTACAAAAATAAGATAATATAAAGACAAGCCTGTCCTGAACAGCTGTCCAAGGGATCATACTGGATGCATCGTAAGTGGCAGCTTCAAGCAGATGGCTGCTTTATACAGTTGTATCTAATATAAAAATAACCAAAGGGAATACATCAGTATTGGCTGTGTAAGTCAGGTGTATGACTACTTATCTGAAGGGACCCGTGACACTGGTTTATGTTATTTCAGATGAAGAATGATTTCCGTAAGATGGAGGATGAGATGGACCATCTGGCTACAAACATGTCACGCATCACTGAATTCAGCGGCAACATTTCTCATACACTGCAAGACAGAAGGCAGCATATCACTAAACTGTCAGGAGTACATTCCTTGTTAAAGAAAGTAAGTTAAAGTCTTAGATGTTTATATGAATTGCATTTTCATTATATCAGGTGATGAGAATTCCACTAGTCTGCTTGTAATTAATATGAATAAGAAGTCATGCAGGATGAGATGAAATTAGAAAAGTTGTAATGTATTTTTCTAATTTTCACCATCTCTGATTTAGACAAGACAAGACTTAGTGGAAGTATCAGATTTGCATCTAGGAATGTAGCTTTAAAGAATGAGTTGGGTATGTAGGGATAGATAAGACAGGATGGGTGAAGGGGCACATGCAGACAGGTAGAGACAGATAGAGATTTACACACAGACAGACACACATGATGTGTTCATTCTTGATAATTATCTGCATGCTATGTGATAAAAAACACATTAAGATGACAGGGTAAAAAACTATTCTCAATTTGATGCAGTGAAATATTTTTTGCTTAGTTACCATTTGTGCAATTTATAATTACAAATGTAGGTGTAAGATTAAAAATCTTTTACTAGATCCTTCTCAAATATATTGTTTCTAATTTGTCAGATTTGATATTACAGTTTAAATACTTCCAGTGAATAAGTTATGACCTCTGTAGCATTTTATAGACAGAATTGATAGCCTCATATGTCTTGGACATTTGGTTTTTAAAATGACATGATATACATGTAGATGTAGGAATGTTGTTTTATTGTTGATTTTCTTCTTACAGCTACAGTTCCTGTTTGAGCTCCCAGCACGTCTAAAGAAATGTATTGAAATGAGGGCATACAGTCAAGCTGTGAGGTAAGTACAGTTTAACCTGTCCTAAGCGACCACGCAGGGGAAGTTGAAATGGTGATCTCTTGAGACAGGACTGGTGGTGTCTCTACTTAGGACAGACTATTTTTGCTTATAATCACAAGGGAGAAACTTAGAGTGGTTGCTTAGGTCATGATGTTGCTTAAATCAGGTGGTTGCAAGGGCAGGTTCGACTGTATTGTCCAGTATTTATATCATGATGAGTTTCCAGTAGTCAAGCTATGACACATGGTCTAGTGCTACATAGTCATGTGACTCTGTACTTTAAAGACAGAAATGAAACAGTTTAACAGGATGCATGTTACAGCCACTGGTATAGTTCAACTAACTTTACCTAATATTATTTGAGTTAGGGGTGGGGGGCACGTCTCTTGATGAATGTTTGAAGAGGCTATTGAAAGATCACTAAGACTTGCTATTTGAGGGTCATGGTTTGAGCCCGGTTTTTGACATGATCCTTTGTGTGAAACTTTTCTCAGTTTCCCACAGAGGATGGGAGTGTACCACAGATCCAAGGAGAAGTATCAGGTTAATACTACTGAAATTGGCATCAAACCCAATGAAAATAACAAACTCCATCAAGAATTATGAAGCATTCACATAACAAAAAGGTGTAAGGGTATATTTTCAGTTCCCTGAAAAGATTTATCCTCAGTGTAGATGCTATTAGAAGCTGCCAAGAGACTGAGAATGCTGCGTCAACTAATAAACTATTGATTTTTACCACAGGTACTATACAAAGGCACAAAGAGTTTTACATCAGTACCAACATATGCCAAGTTTCCAAGGAATCAACTCAGATTGTAGTCAGATAATTAGCGAACTGAAAGACAACTTGAAACAGCAGTTCCGTGACAAAGAGGTAAACAATAATTACAGCATCATGCATGTATATTCTTAATTTTACTTATTGGATCATGTCCGTAGCACTAATTTGCTTTCAATGGCATCTCTCTGAATTTCTTGATTGTGTTTTCTCTTTAGTCATATGAACATTGATCACCCATATTCGGCAAATTTTGACTGTTAGTTCATGTTAAGCAACTGCTATATTAATTTAAGTTGAAAGAGATTTTCATTAAAAGTGTGTTTTATAATATTATTAAATTATTGTTGACAGCTAACCTGCTACTATTAAAAATGGGTCTTAATGTAAGTGTAGCACAAAATTGACATGAATTTCTGTGTAGGACAATCATTCATACCTTTAAACACAGCCCAGCTCTGTTGAAAATATAAGTCCAAATTAACCCATTGCTGTGCACATACAAGGAGTTGAAACATACAAAAAATCTCATCCTCCCCAAAATCCAGCCACCTGAGACATTGGGTTGAATTACACCTGTCAAGGGCAGACGGAAATTTTGATTTTACTGTAACTTGTTTGTGTAATTATCAATGGATTAGACTGGAATAAGTAGAGGGTGTTGGCATTAGAAAATAGTGTCTGTCTTCAACTTTCTTAAAGAGGACTCAAATTGAAGTGCCAGCAGCTATGAATTCATGAGATTTTACAAGGATATAATATAGAGATCATGTTTAGTAAAGGTATAATATGGCACTTGTACTCTCTTACCTTGAGCATAGCTTATATAGCGTTGTGGTCTAGCAAATAAGAGGTCCTGAGTTTGAACCTGCTCTAGGCGAAGAATTTTTCACAGTCACATGTCTAAAATGTATTGTTAAGGGACTATTAATGAAATATTGAAATGACAGGTATTAACATGAACTTGTACTTTCTCTTACTGGTAAATAGGGAGGAACATTAAAGATTCTTATACTTGTTTGTATTAAAAAGCTTCTCATGAGAAACTGAATGTAATTTATAAGATGTGAAAATATTATTTCAGTCAACACCAAAGCAGCTTGCAGAATGTGTAGATCTGTTGTTACAGTTAGAAGAGCCGGCAGAGCAACTATGTGAGGAGTTTCTCGCTCAGTAAGTTGATACACATGTTTCATAGCTTTCAGTCATGTGGAAATATTTAGAGTTGTCTTTTGTCAGCACTTTCCCTTGTTTCAGCATTGTATGCGTGATATCCTAGGTGACATTTTAGTCTTGACGTTATAATGAACAGTATTGTCAAATGCTAATGCATGGATGTGTGACACTGAAAATGCCAAGAAGAAAGTAGTGATGTGGTTCTGCTGACCTGCTGGAGAAAACAGTGGGTCACATACATGCCAAGTTTTCCAGGAGATTTTGACAACAGAAATCAGGAGATTTTAATGTAGAAAATTTTAGTGTAAAACCATCAGAAATTCCAGTATTATAATTATAGATCAAGGAGATTTGTCTGATTTTGCAATAAATCTGCACTTTGAAAGTCAGGAGACTTGAACTGGTAACTGCTGCTCAAAATGTCCTTACACCCTTCTGTATTGTAGGATAACCTCAGAATGTTGATTAATATAAAAAGTGTATGATGTATATTGAGTGTAAACTTGTTAATTTGTTTTGGAAAGTCTCAGATATGGATGTTAGTGTAATGCTGTCATCTTTTATTGTAGTGCAAAAAGTAAGTTAGATTGTGATTTAGATGCGCTACGGCACCAGATATCTATGCAGAAAGGAGATACTACAGACAAGGATGCAGAAAGAACCTCACAGTCATACTTGGAAACAGCTATGGTAAGTCAACAGCTTTTGATTGTACAATCCAGTAGGACAATTCTGCTGTAAAAAATGTGTGCAATTTCAGTTTCAAGGTCAGATGCAAGGTTATTTGAAAGATATCAAAGAATACAAATGAAGTATTAATAATGTCTGTCTGGACTTAAGAAATACAGGTGAATGTTCATGAGCATTTATAGAAATAACAGTGATCTGGTGGTACTGGCCAGTAAATTCTGTGTTGGGGTAGAGAAAATTGTCTCCAGGCCTATGGAAATTTAATACAGTAATACCTTTAGTTTTATGTCTTCCACACCATGTATGCATCACTTACAGAGTTGCACCTTTAATTGATACAGTTTAATTGTATTTTAACTAATTTCAGGATGTGTTAGAGTTTGTAGATTGTGGGTGTAATGGTTTCCTTTGTAACATGTGTCTGGTGATAGCTTCATATAATGATATGTTCCTGAACAGACAGCAAGACAGGTAAGTTCTGTACATTGGGTTTTATGCCCAGGAAAATCAACTTGCTGAGATTAAAATGTAAGACTGTTTATACATTCCAAGTCTTTTGATTTCTCCACCAAATTTTAAGATGCCAATTTTAGCAAAACTGATCAAAGATTAAAATACTGGAATTGCTTTTCATTCTTGTATTAAATTTTGTTCTATGTTTAACATAATATCCTGATTTTTCATACGATATCTTGATTATAATTTTATTATTAAAGTTTGATCTTCTGGAAAATTTGGCATGTACGGCCTTTGCTCAACTTTGAAAAGTTGGTCAAAGTTTTGATTTCATTCTACTTATACAAACACATCACCATAATCACTGATGAGATTGGATTGAAACTTCACTTAGTATTCAGATACAGACGACGATAGAGAAGTTTTCAGTGTTGCAGGTTTCAATTGTTTTTAACGTTATTAAGAGACCTTTAGGTCATGAAATTACAACATGACACGTGAACCTTATTTTGTTTTATGTTTCAGTGAAGAACTAGATGCTATAGCATCCAAAAAGCTGGTCACCTTTGTACATGCATTGATGGAGGTTTATTTTAATTGTGTACAAGAACGAGTCCAGTTAGAGGTAAGGCAACAGTTCTTGCCTTATAAAGCATATAATAAACATTGATTTTAAAAATTCAAAAAGCAAAAGTGTTTTCATAGGAAACATGTTAAAATCAGTAAAATTAAACATTATTTATGTACTTTAAAAACAAAAAGATATCAAGATTTTTCCGATTATTACTTCTTAATAAAAATTTACATTTCATTAGAAAGAGACTGGGGACAATACTATTCTAGTTAGAGCTCTTGATCGGTTTCACAGACGCTTGCAAGCCATGAACAAGCTTCTGCCTGATACAGATTTTTCAAGGTGTGTATGTGAATTTTATACGAGATTGCTAAATAGTTACTGTACATGCTCTGTAAATATAAGAAAAAGTGTTCAAGTGGATTTTATCAGCTAAAACGAAGTAAATTTTGGTATTAATTAAAGTTTAAGCATAGAATCTGTCACTTGATGTGATATTGGTATCACAATTCACAGATAATTGTAGGTCATTAAAATTCGAAAAATCATATGAGATAGTGTTCATAGCTTAATACTGTATACATTTAATATGTTACAAATATAACTCTTAGATGTGGCTGATTTCTGGTCTCTATGTGTTTTGCAAAAACCAGATTTAGTGTGTTGATTGTCCTAAAAGAGATCTTATGATAGATGTTGTGTTTCAGGGCTGGTACAAATATTGTGTCTGCTGCAGCTAGGGATAGGGTGTCTCACTACCTAGATTCCCTCAAACAACATTTTACAGGTACATTTATATAGATAATACTTCGCTTGTCCAGCTTGACTTGCAGACACTGGTTCATATCATGGTTCTGTAGTTCTTTTGAGATCAAATTTTTATCCTTTATTGAATTGAAAAATTAAATGTTTGAGTAGGTTAGTTGTGTGTCAAATGATGACATTAAGGGTCAGTAGGTCAAAGATTAGGGTCACAGTATGTTGGTGAAGGAAAAGTCTGTTTTGACAGTGACAGGGGTATATGTCACAGTCTTAAAATGTATCCAATCAATACCGGTAAGAGGGTTGCAAACTGTATTTTGTTTGAAAATCAGGGTTGGCATGGTATTTCCCGGTGCGGTAATTACCGATGGTAATTCCCAGTATTTTTCGTACTGGGAAATACTCCTAAAAATCACAGAAGTGGGAAATACTCAAATTTTCAACAAAGTGCAGTTTATTTTGACCAAAATATCTGACAAATAAATAGCATTTTCATACACACATTTACACAATTGATTTCACTGTTTTCACTGTCATAGGTCACCCTGGTGACAATGGAAGTTCCTTAATCACCAGTCCAATGCTTCTTTGGACCTTAACATGTGGAAGCAAAACACTAGTTTTGCTGCCTTTTTCACACCAAGTCTGTTTTATAGTTTTGTTTGAATACAAGCAGAATAAGAAGTCACTCTCTCAGTGCCACCAGAGCTAGCTGGCATAACATCAATTTTTGAGAGAGCGAATGAATGTTCAGTTGTTTGATTTATGAATTTTTTTCACTATTTTGTTACAATGACAATGGAATCCATGAATGGATGGAAAGTACAGTTACTTTGTTTGCAACTTATAAGGTTATAAATATGTCCTATAGTTTGAGTAATGAAGTGCCTAGGGCTGTGTTGTATCTATCAATAATCCAACAATTAACAGTGACACCTTCACCTGTAATTTACAGTGTATAATCAGACTTTTGTGTAAGGATTATAATGTTGTCTGCAGCAGGTATGACCCAAACTTAGAGGACAAATGTGTGGTCTGGAGAGTATTTTCCAGTATTTCCTGCCGTCCTGGGAAATACAAGTACTTCCTGTCCTTTTGCCAACGCCAACCCTGTTTGAATTTGGGCAGAAGCTATCATTTGACAACTCATAAACACTGAAAAATATGCGTTTCTGCTCAATAACTTGAGATCTATATGAAGCACAGTCTTCAAACTTCAGAGGATGATTGGTTTTACCGAGTAGATGATCCCTATTATTCTTGGGGTCAGTAGGTCAAAGGTCAAGGTCACAGTGACCCAAACTTTGAAAATCATATCTGCTAATTATTTGAGATTCATTTTTGGGTCAAAGGTCAAACTCATATTAACATATACAATGTACATTAAATTTTTCCTTATGGCTATGCAGTGGGGGAAACATATGCCTTTTTCAAAAACAGGTTTTAGTTGTAAACTTATGACAGTTTTCCATATATTTGGCGAAATACCTCAACTACTTGATTCAGTTAACTTTTTTGTTTGTTTGTTTATTATATTTGAAGCGTTAAAGTGTTTCATGTATTTCAGATTGTTTGACTGATATACGTCAAAATTTAGCCAGTCCTCGTTTAACTAGTAAGCAAGAGCAGGGAAACAATCTTACTGAACTTTTAAGCAATATTCAAGTGACCACACTAGAACAAGTGAAATCTGTCCTAAACAATCTTCAGGTAAGATAATGCATGATATACCGTAAAGTTTTACCTGGATAAATCTGTAAACTAGAGTTACCTATGTTTCATTTTGGATTGTACTATTGACTGCTCAGAGGAGTGCTCACTGAACATTTACTGACTGAATATCAAACAGTACCAATCATGATGAGACAGCAACTATGTGCAGGCTGATCTTGATCTACACTGTTTGCAAAGGTAGAATTATTTGCCATTTGTTGAGTGAAGGTTAAAAAGAGAGATTTCAAATAAAGCTTGAAGTATTATTTTGTGTGACGGAATAAGGTCTTTTCATTTGTGATTACCATAGCGATTGTAATCCTTTTGACTTAGCCCAATGAGTTCTGAAAGTTATTAGAGATTTTAATATGACTGACAATAAATGTCAACTTTGCAGGTGTTTACTGCACCAGATATTACATTTGCAATGAAGCCGTACTTTAGGGGACCATTCTGTACCCAAGGTGTTAGGGAAGGCCTGGTTGTTGCCTATATCCAGCATCTGACAAAGGTATGCCAGGATTTCTGTGAGGGTACAGGCACAGCGCCACCTGCCTTACTCCTCATACTGTCAAGATTGTGCTCAGACTTTGAAAGCTCAACAATCTCATATTTGGTAAGTTTGTATCATATAAATTACATACCAGTAATAAACAGCTGAACAGTTCACTTTTAATCATTGAAATCTTTTGGGCTTTTGTTCACCATAGCTTCAGATGATATTTGGATAACCTTTATAGGCTATCAAATGCTGTATGTAATGCTATTTCTCAGCAACCACTGGCCTGATACCAATGAAATTTTGCTGGAGTGATTGATACCAAGTCTATTTTGTGCATATTGTTAACATGTTGTGCTTGGATAATATTTCCTTCAGTTATAGCACCTTAGTTATTTTCAGCAAATTTTGTCAGTCATAAGAGGGGTATACTTACCTCGTCTGTCTGTCCATCCATCTGTGCACATGTCAGCACTCTTTCTCAGCAACCCCTGTCCAGATACCAATGAAACTCTTCAGGAGTGATTGATACCAAGCCTATTTGAACATACTGTTGGGCATGTCACACTTGGAAAATTTTTCCTTGAGTTTTAGCCCTTTGATTTTTTCAGCAAATTTTCCACGCTATTTCTCAGCAGGAAATCAATGAAAACTTACAGGAGTGATTGATACCCAAGCCTATTTGTGCATTTTATTGGCAGCTTTGCATCATGCACTCGAATAATTTTTCATTGAGTTATGGTCCTTTTCTTTCCTTTTTTCCAACGAAGATTTGTGCATTGATTACTTCATGCATATTCCATTCCTGTGTCCAAGCCATGACGGGGGTATTAATCACTTCTTTTGATATTTTTAGTTGTTACTAAAAGGTGTTTGTCACAAATTGAACAAAAATTAAATTATACCTGCAAAAAAATCTAAAAAATACAGATGTTAGATGTTATATGATACTTCACTAATTATAGATCACACTGACTGAGGAACAGTTTGATATGGACCATAAACTGGAGGTGACACCTTGCTCTCAACTATGTCATGACGTTAAACAGACTGCACAGCAATTACTGAACCACTATGTCAAAGTTCAAGGTCTAGCTATTTCACAGGTATGTTAAGACCTAACTTACTGTTTATATGTAATTTTCAAGAACACAGACTTCAGTTATATTATTAGATGCAATGACATTTCAGATATTTCCAGTACCTTGGAGTTCAATTCATTTCAGATTTTTTTCTTCATTAAAGAATACATTTTAGATGTTTATTTTCTCACACACAATGTTATTTCAGATGTTTATTTCCTCACACACAATGTTATTTCAGATGTTTATTTCCTCACACACAATGTTATTTCGCATTTTTATTTTTATTGTTCCCTTTAGGATTTCCGGGGTTG
>JAFMSR010001632.1:0-26005 GCA_022818135.1 Saxidomus purpurata
GTCAAAGTTTTTATTTTAATATATTTAATATACGTCGATTGTTTTCTATGCCATCTATTTTAAAAGCTTAATTTCGAAATCTTAAATATATAAAATAGTAAAAGTTTATTAATTTAAAATAAAATGTGTTGTTTTTTATTTAACAACTAAAAAGGAGATACAGCTTCAGACACCTCATCTTGAGATACGAGTAGACAAACTAGCGTCTACATTGTACAACGAAATTCACTTTTTTTTTTTTTTTTTTTTTTTTTGGGCCCCCCCCCCCCCCAAAAAACCAAAAAAACTCCCCCCCCCCGAAATTCACCATCCATCATGTGGCGCCTTTTATATTTAGAGCTTCCTGAATACAAGTAGAGCATGTTACAAGCAATTAGGTCTACAAGCGATGTGAAAATAAGCTTAGCCTAATAATTGCACTTTTTATCGAATTACTACAACATTATTACCTTATCTTTATTAAACATGGGCTTTTTGGTCGCTTTCAGGTTTTTTTCCCACCGCTTTACCAGCATTGGTATCTGGACAAACTCCTACCGCACAACCAGGACTCTTGCCTGGACAACGCCCAACCGCTCAACCAGGACTCTTGCCTGGACAAACCCCAACCGCTCAACCAGGACTGACTGGTATTTCTTTGATACCGAAACTTATATGTTCCCAAACTAAGATGTGTCGGTATAACTAACCATTTAAAGTTTTAAAATAAACCATAACCATAGCGTAATTATTAAGATGAGTAAGTCAACGGACATGAAGCTAAATCATTTGCCAATACATGTAGTTGTTAAGGAAACGTAAGTAATTTTAGACCATGATTATTTATCATTTTACATGATCTATCCTTTGCGACAGCGATTGATTTCATTACATCTGAAATTACTCTGCAGATTTATGAGATTTCACTATACGGTAAATAAGCAAACGATTTGGTTAAACCGGTACGCACTATCGAACAGATATTATTGTGATGTATAAAATACTTCTTTAGCACAACACCACAGCTGTTTGACTTATTCGACCAGATTATTTAGATGCATATCTCCTAACGTCTAAGAATAGACCAAACGCTTAGACTCTGAAAAGTGACAATAGAAGTTTTCATCGAGCAGACACCTTAAAATATCAAAATAATATTGAGTTTTGCACTGTCTTTTACTCCGCAAATTGAAGTCTTGTTTCCTTTCGTGAAAGTAACAGTGAAAATATATTGCTACTTTGATTTATTTCACAATGACCCATGTCTGATTTCTACTTTCCAGCACAACCACCGCTCCAGCATGTCTCTCATACAAGGGATTTCTTCCCAGAAACATGGCTTTGGACAAATGTTACCGTTGGGTAAGATATATTGAAATTACTTTTTTATATACAATGTAATCTGAATACGTCCAACTTTAAATCAACAATTAACTTATTATAGTATGTTAACAGTAGGTAGATGTCTTACACGTGTCAAATATACGTCATAAAAATAAGAAAATTATCAATTATGTGTATAAAAAACAGAAATTTTTAAAGGGCATCGAATGTGTACTAACAATATTTCATTTTATTTATTTCTGAAATCTTTACTCCGAGATTACTAACGTTTTCTTGCGCAGTGAAGCATTTTATTCGTATATAATTTTATGTAAAGCATTTATATGTTACGCCATTATAACCTATATCTAATTTTGAAATCCTTTTCAGCGCAAGTGGTAATACTGTATTATCAACTAGCGTACCCGACACCATAACTTCATGGTATGCAACTGCGTTTTCTGTAAACAAACAAAGCGGTCTCGGTGTCACAGATGGCGCAGCTAAAGTAAGAGCCACAAAAGAGTAAACACAGAAAATTATTCACAACTGTACTTGTACCTGTCTTTTTGGTATACATATGAGACATATCAAACACGTGTCTTATTATCAAATTTGCCTATAAAAATATCGTACACTGGCATCATGCAAAATTATAAGCTTACGTAAATGATCTCAAAATTAATGAATTTTCCTAAAATGTGCATTCGTGTACTTTTTATAGATTTTTCTTCCATTTGTAAATACGTAAATACTAGCAAGAAAAGCCTCAGTAAAAATCAGCTTGTTCTTGGAAGAATGCAATTGTTTTATTTATCCTTCCAAAATGCTAGAAAAATACTATGATAAGTAATTTTTGTGGGACTGGAGTACGTTTTCTTCTCTTTTCCCTTTATTGAAATTATTAATTTGAATACAAATGTACGATCACGGCAAGACGCTACACTACCGATGAGAAGTATTGACATATGTGATTTAGCAAGTGTAGAAGTGTAACTGTTACTGAAGTCATTGCCACTTACAATGAGATTAACATGCTGTAGAATGGTGAAAACATATGTAACAACTCATATATGTTATACATTTATAGTTTACAACATTCCGACCTTTCTTCATCAACTTAAACCTACCATATTCCGTTGTCAGAGGTGAACAGGTCGTCCTTCAAGCTAATATCTTCAACTACATGGGACAAGATCTCGATGTAAGAGCACATGAAATATTTTCATTCAAATGTTTTTCTGTCCTTCGAAAGTTTTCATTAAATTGATAAAAAAATGTGTCGGGTGATATAACTGACTATAACAACTGATTAACAGGTGTAGGGGTATTGTTAGGGTATAAGAACCGGTTTGGAATATATATATAACTCCTAGCTAATGGAAACCTGATACCTTCACAAATGAAAACAACAAAGGGGTGCCGAATTTTTTTTTACATTCCCCTTAACCAAGTTGTTGGAAAATACCAATTTATTGAATATGTTTGTTTAACTTATTTAATCAGTTTTCTTACGAATATTACTTTGTATTTTTGACTTTATCACGATATAATTTTGACACAGGTTGTTGTTTCTTTGGAAAAATCTACTGACTTTGAGGTGATTTTCAACGATTCCTTTGGACATGTAACGTTTAATTCAACAGATGTCGTGAAAAATGTACATGTAAGTGCCAATCAAAATTTAAAGAACCAACTGAATAAATTTAGTGAACAATGTATATCAGAACTATTGAAATTAATGGAACAAAATTGAGATGACGAGATTTAAACGCAGTTATTTTTCAAATTTATGCACAGAATGTAGAGATTGTGTTATTGCATCGTAAAAATGATAAAATGAGTTCTCACAACTATTTCTGTCTAAAGTTACAGATATTTTATAAAATATACCTTATATAAGCAATACCGATAGCTCAGAGAACTACAATTAACACTTACTTGATAAGATACTTGTTTGAGGATATGTATATTTAATATTGAAAGCCGGTATGTTTTATCAATATCTTCTTGTTAACCAATTAATTAATTATTTCATGAAAGTTTTACTCAATCAAGTTTCAAATCAGCTTTGAGAAATGACTATTAATATGTGCTTAATAGCTTATTATGTAATTAAGTATGAGCATAAAACAACACGACTCGTAAAAAGAGCGTATGGACAAGTGACAACAAGAACTACGATTACATGATTATATGTATTTGTCTTGGAAGTGTGTATATGTTGTGGGCTATATCACAAAATAAAGGTGCATAGTCAGTAATATCTCTTTGTATCGTTATTAGAAATGAATATTTTTAGATTGAGGCTGGTCAGGCGGAGTCTGTGTTTATACCAGTGGTGGCGACTATTGTCGGTGTTGCTCAGATAACAGTCAAAGCACAAACTCCTCTATCAGCAGATAGAGTGAAAAGAGAACTTATTGTCGAAGCAGAGGGAACCACCATGCATTTCAACGTCCCACTTATACTTAATGAACACACGTCTGTTGATGTTCCGCTTAGCTTTCCTCCAACTTTTGTAGCGGATTCACAGAAGATTCAAGTCTCTGCTATAAGTAAATACTGTTAATATATTTTTATAGTCTCCTGAGGGAGTCATTTGGAAAATAATAAACTCTGGGGAAAAATGTTTGCATACATTTAATAAGAATGCAGTTTTAAACTGATACATAACTGATGGAAGCCCTGGAGATATTTTTAACTTCTTTATCGCCTACTTTAAAGGGACGTACACTACATCTAGCAAATCATATTATCGAAACACAGAGTATGTGTTCAATGAACGTAAAGTGATAAATAAAGACAATTTCAAAGAAGAACCTATGGCAACAAATGCCTCATTTTACCACAATTAATCAATATAGAGGACTTCTGTAATAGATCGCAACCACCCGTTAATTGTACAACAACAACTCTACATAGATTATTGAATGTTAATTGTACTTCAGAATACCGGTGATTTTATCGATAATGACTGGAATACATAGCTAAGTTATCTTACTTCCAAAGATTCTATCATTTATGTTTTGGAGATTATTTAGTTTGGCATCAGTTATAGGGTTTGTCCGTTTAGACTTCATTTGCTCTAACTTCCAATTTCCTATCTTCTGACTTCCACTTTCTTACATCCGACGTCGAACGTCCACTTTCTATAGTTCTGACTTCCAAATGCCTTTCATCCGTCTTCTAACGTCCAATTTCTATTCTTCTGACTTCCAACTGCCTTACATCCGTCTTCTAACGTCAAATTTCTGTACTTCTGACTTCCAACTGCATTACATCTGTCTTCTTACGTCCAATTTCTGTACTTCTGACTTCCAACTGCCTTACATCCGTCTTCTAACGTCCAATTTCTGTACTTTTGACTTCCAACTGCCTTACATCCGTCTTCTAATGTCCAATTTCTGTACTTTTGACTTTCAACTGCCTTACATCCGTCTTCTAATGTCCAATTTCTGTACTTTTGACTTCCAACTGCCTTACATCCGTCTTCTAATGTCCTATTTATGTACTTCTGACTTCCAACTGCCTCACTGCCGACGTCTTACTCTAATACCCTTCTTATTATCTTCTTCCACACAGGCGATACAATGGGTCCAACACTGAAAAACCTTAAGAGTTTGCTAAGAATGCCTACTGGCTGTGGGGAACAGACAATGACAAGTCTAGCTCCAGATGTGTTTGTCTACAATTACCTCAGGAAGACCAATCGTCTCAAACAAGATATTGCAACTATGACCTTAGAATACATGTATAAAGGTAATATTTAAATTTTCAGTTTTGCATATTATATATAAAACATTTATCATAAGATTTAATTGATATAGGTATAAATTATATATTTGACTCTGTTCTATTAAATGTGTTATCCAGACTGTTTTTACCGCAACGTTAAAGTATATGAAGCATGTGGTGTTTTGAAACCGATTTACACGGAGCTCTTTCTTACCAGTAGTATACCGAGTATATTTTGAAATCATTTCATATGTAGGGTATCAGAGGGAGTTGACATTCCAGAGATATGATGGGTCATTTAGCATTTGGGGACCCAGGGACAATCAAGGGAGCATGTGGCAAGTATTATGCTGCTACTTAACAAGTCTGGTATTATATTTAAAAATAACAAGAAAAAAATAAATATTCTTCTTCATTAAAGATATCAGCGAAGTAGTAGAAAAGTAGAAGTTGTAGTAGAAAACTTTTGAAATTAGAAATAGTAAGTTTTCAAGGCCTGATTTTGAGTGAAATACAAAATATATAAAAGTGTGCAAAATTTGATTAGACACTATCTGATGAAAAGTAGCTGTCCATATAATGTAAAATTGAAAACTGCCGCTCATCCCGGAGGTTGCGGGTTCGAGTCCCACCAAGGTCACGACCCTCCCCCCCTTTTTTAAACACCGTACTGGTTTATCCCGCAACCGGCCCCCAAGGCCCCCCCCACCCCCCACCCCCCCCCCCCCCCCCCCCCCCCCCCCCCCCCCCCCCCCCCCCCCCCCTTTCCAAATTCCATCGAGCCTAAATCATTGTATAAACTAAAATTGAAAACTTGTAATTCGTTGATATTGTAACTATAAAAACCGGCGGCAAACTATTATTAATTTACATATCAGTGAAGTAAGGAATAATTCCTGTTTAGAATTACTATTAGTAGCAAAACTAGAAATGTAGATTTCTAGTTGCTAGTAGGGTCTGACAATTGAAATTTACTCCTGTGGAAAAGAAAAGGTTATCTAAATTAAATACCCTTTCGTTTATTATTACGTAAGCTTATATTTATAAATAAGACCAAACGCAAACAGAATTCTTGCCAATGTGAAACAAAATAAAGGAGATAACGATTTTCCTTCTAGGTTGACAGCGTTTGTCTTGAAGTCTTTCCATCAAGCAAGAGAACACATATATGTATATGATGTGGTGCTCAGTCAGGCTGCAGACTGGATTATGCGGTACCAGAACTATGATGGCTCCTTCCAATCGAAAGGAAGTGTGCACAGCACATCCCTGCGGGTAATTTGTTTACGACAATGTCATCCTCTTTCTAAAACGAAAGTTTGTAAGATAAAAGTTTTTGATTAATTAATAGATAAATAAAATAAGGTGCTATTTATTATTATTGTACAATTTAAAACTATATTTTTAACTAATAATAAACACCTCAAAATTTTTAAAAATCGCGCTTGTAAATGTTTCAGGGAGGATCGAGTTCAGGTTACAGTCTTACTGCATTTGTATTGATTGCTCTGGCTGAGGCGGAGACAACACTTTCTCACGTAATGTATTAATCTTTGTGACGTATCGTTTTCGTAAATAAATATTTAAGATTGAATAAATAGTGATTTTTCATTAGGCATCACCGGCACAGTAGAGCACTATAAAAAAACTTCGACAAAAGTGAGTGTACTTATTTTAAAAAATCCAACTACATACTCCTGTTAGTGATTTTTCTATACTCTTCCACTGGCAAAAAGGGATCTTGTTTGTAAAGCGTCTGTCTAAAAATATGTATCTTTAAATCGGCTGCGATCATAGTCGATCTGAAAAAGTTAGACATAAAATGAGATATCGTGTTTAAGCACTCATATAAATGACAATGAAGTTTTATATCTAAATCAACAAAATGCCTTATGTGTATAAGGCTTCCAAGTCCCTTTCCAGTTACATAGTTACACTTCAATGTGTAAGAAAGATTTAAAAGTGTATTAGTAATTGCTATAGCTAAAATACTATAAAACTTCTTACGTACACAAACATATATTGCAATGCCGTACTGCCACGAGGAAGACAGTCAATATAAAGTTTATTATATATGCTTTTTGTCATTTGTTTTAGAGGAATATAGGTAGCAGATAAATGACATCGGTTCGAGTATCTGACTCTACGTCAACTCGGCATCAGATTTATGCAGTTTACGCAGTGCAGCTCACTATGTGCTACAAATGATATATATGTCCGCCATTTACTCCATTCACTTAATTTACTATGATCTTTACTATCTTGTCATTGCTATGTGGATGATTTTACATTATAATATTCCGAACTTTACACTTCCAGGTCACCCGGCATAATTATGCATCTAGTATTGCAAGATCACGAGGGTATCTAGAGAATGCATTTCGCAATGATAAAGTAACTGACCCATACGATCTTGCTATACTTAGCTACGCCCTTAGTAAATCCGGCAGTGTCTATGGGTATCAGGCATACACAAAACTGGACAAACTTGCTGTCAAAACCGGAGGTAAAGACAAATTATACAAAACCAACTCTATTTTTTAACTTTGACTTTATTCGAGTCCTTTTGCGCTCGATACTACTGCGTACTTTGTCCAAAGTAACACCATGCATTGCCTCCCATGGTATCGAGCCACCGTCCCCTGAACTGCAAAGCGTATACATAAACCACTAGACAACAGAGATAAGACACTGCTCTACACGGTTGGAGAGTTTTTAACTGGCACTATATGAAGGAGTAATATATCCATATGATAATAGTATTCAGTCTAAAATGTGTAATAAATTAGAAAAAGCAGTGTTGAGTGGTATTGCATTATCAGACAAACTTAGGCTAACACGTATGTGGTTATCACCTAAACCATATTATAAATTCATTAATCTACAGATGGGAAAATGTTCTGGAATTCTACTAGACACCATCAGTACAGAAGCTGGGATTACAGCTATTACCAAAGCCCACCACTCGAGATCGAAATCGCTTCATATGCCTTACTGTACCTTATCGACAGCAGACAACTTCAGACTGGCTTCCCTATCTTACAATGGCTCATCTCTCAGCGTAATTCTCGCGGAGGGTTTAGGTCCACTCAGGTTTGTTTTGGAGTGAATGTGTTACATTGAATAGTGTTGCATGTATCTAAAACAGCATACGATTTGCACAGGAGTAATTATGTTTACTGTTACGCTTATAGTTTTATTACCGTAAAGTTCCGCTTTTAAGACCACCCGATATTAAGACCGCCTTTTCAAACTGTCTGTTCTTCTTAATAATCAGGTAAGGTACTTATATCACAATGTACGTAACTTTTAGTCAATTTGAAATATACTATCATTTAAAACACAGATGATATTGTAAAGGCAAGTGCGATTGTGTAGTATTGCTTTTACTTCCTGAAACACATATTACGCCAGTGGAGATTTTTAATTTGTCGGGTCACAAACAGATCTATATGTATAAGAATTAAAGCATAAACTACTACATGTACATGATAGAATACAAGTCAAGCATATGTAAATGGCTAGGCGTCAACTGCTGATTCTGATGTGTTTTTTGTCTAATTCTCAACAGGATACTGTACTTGGTCTTCAAGCAATGTCAGAATATGGATCGATATTTGGAGACAAAATCGATCTGACAATCGATGTTGAATCTGGAAGCTTCCATAAGCAGATGCATATCGCCCAAAACGAGGCCATGGTGCTGAAACTCTTAGATGTACGTCTATTTTCCTTATCATTGTTATTATCATTAACGTTATAAGGTACGTTATTATTTATTTATAACTCCCATCATTTGATAAAACTGTCAAATGAGTGGAAATGATAGGCCCATAAAATTATTTTAAAACTAAGGGCGGTTACTTTTGTTGATAGGAGTTTCCTGTTTATCGTTTAACGATGAAATGAAAATATCCAAAACCTCAAAACCTGTGAGCAGACTTTTTGTTTCAATCCATACTTATCTCCTAAACAGTTGTAAAGAAATTAAAAAAATACATTGTATGCATTTAGAAATATGGTACGTTGACTATATTGTTGTACTAAGTCATAATCTCTGGAATGTAATAGATTTATTAGTGTAGTCATGTGATCCAGAATACCCGATAACTCTCGTCGTGCACTTGTTATGATCCAACCGCCACGAGAGCCAATCCGGCTTCTGGTTTACAATTCTTTAAAATGCCATTTTACGCATAAAATTGAAGTATAACTCTTATTCTAGCGAAATATGTGTTGTGCGCGACGTCAGTTTATTGACGTCATCGTATAAATGAATATTAACGACCTTATTAACGATCTAATTAAAAATGACGTTATTAACGTCATGTGTATGCATGAATATTTTATGGGCCAATTGAACGCAGGCACAATTTTATTTCTAAGGCTGTATTTTCACAGGTATATATTAAATCTTACTATAATATTACATGAAATTTCAGCATTTAAATATGTTATTTGTGACTTTGAATAGATTCCACATAGTTCACTTGCTCGTGGTAATAACAGCTTCAACCAGCCTCATGCGGTGTCCCTGCAGGGTCATGGCACTGGTTCGGCTTTGGTTCAGGTGAGTTGAGTGAAAATGTCAAAATTTCATCTTTCACGCGAAACTTATTATTATATACTCAGGCTGACTTTCGGTTGTCTAAAACAGACTACTATCCACATAACTAAAAGTAAAAAGATAATATTTTCCCGAATAAATTGCTAAAGGTTATCTAATCAAGTTGCTTACTGTACAATTGAATTTGAAAATAACTTTTTTAAAAAAACTAGAGTAACCAACTCGTTTCATATTCTAGGTTTCGGTATCATTCAATGTCGAAACTGAAGTTTCTCTACCCGCTTTCAACATAACGACAACTGTCTTAAGGGAAACACTGCGTTCGATTGTTTTAAAGACATGTACAAGGTACACCTGTAATTTCTGCATTTATATATACATGAGTGGGGTAAGATGGTTTCAATGTACAAGGTATGTATATATTTATATATACGTGATAAGATGTACGTTAAGTGGTTTCAATGTACAGTATTTATTATATACATGATAAGATGGGGGTTGTACGTTAAGTGGTTTCAATGATACTCAGTAACTCAGAATATATACACTTATTAAATTGTTTCCAAATGTATTGAATTAAAACATACGTCTAGTCATAAGCTTTTAAATACTCATTACAATGATGCAATGTTAGATGAGAGACACCTTTGTAAGAAAGTAAATGGTAAAAGCTATGCAGTTTTAGTGCATGATACAAAACATGTTCAACAGACTTCATCACAACCTGTACAAGAGTAGTAAAAGATATAATTCAAAAGAATACAGTTTGATGGTTGACGAAGGATACTATTTTTATCCCGTGATATTTATTTTAGGTACCTACCACAACGGTTTGTCAATCCCGGAATGGCGGTTATAGAGATAGATCTACCTTCAGGCTTCTCGGCTGATCTTGAAAGTCCAGATTCGAAACTGGAACATGTCAGACAGTCAGAAATAAGGGATGAGAAAACAGTTGTTCTGTACTATGACCAGGTTGGTACTTCTTTCTTGTCATAGCGGGCGTATAAAAAAAAAAAAACAAACTACCGCTTTGTGAAAGAGCCTATGTTTTCAATGAACATTATGAAGTGTATCAGAGCTTCCATGAGTTGAGTATGGAAGCGTTCGCTTCCTTGAATAATATGTATGCACAAAATTTTCATGCAACTCTCAACACAATGGTCAAAATTATTCTGGAGTGAAATATTATGGTTATTTTAAGAGCAGAAGACAACTTTATTTCAAATTCTAACCTGGATTTCATGCAAATGGTCAGTCATAGTTTTCTCTTTCCTTGCGTACATACATGTAAGACAATCACTTCTAAACAAAAGCTAGACAAGTCTGCCACGAGTTCTTACTGATTACTATGCAACATTGGATAATTCAATAGTTTGAAATAAACACACCGGTGTAGTCATTCTTTAAAATGAAATTAATTTATGAAATGCTGGTCAGTAAAACGTCATACAGCCGGAAACAATTTTGGCTATGCTTATACTAGTAACATTCTATGATCAAAAAAGCTGTAAAAGTTAGGACTACTTTTAGTTGCAGGGAAGATTCAAGACACGTTTATAAAAACAATACATTTGTTTCCGACTAACTAGCCATTTAATTTGCTTTAAATTTGAACCAGCGCGTTTGTTACATGATAGAGTAGCTGTAACTATTTGTACAAAATGAAAGAAATTGAATAAAAATTACATGTTTACAAACAATAACATATATATAAACTATCATTGGACTTATTCAGATTTTGCCGAACATATATCCTCAAACATGTGCTACAGTTGAGATGATAAGGACAGACCTTGTTGCCAAAACAAAACCTGCAGCTATCCGTGTGTTTGATTACTACGAACCAGGTATTGTAAGCCTTAACGCGTTGTTTGTTTCAAAAGATTTTTTGCTTCAATACTTGTTCATCAGTTGTTCAAATATTTACAGTTCCGTCTGAACACATTAGCTAGTTAACTAAGTTTAGAAGGTCAGCGTCTACATGGGTGCCATTGCCGACACCGTTTGGACAAATATTATGTTGATGTAATTTTATACTCATTAATCAACCGCAAAATGCTATTTATCAAATTATGATATTGTCGTTGCTATAAATAATTAAATACAGTAAGCAGAAACAGCTTTTTTTGTTATAGACAACCGCGCACTGGCTTTCTTCGAATCTGCGCTCCTCAGGGATTCTTCCTACTGTGATATATGTAACACATGTGGTTGTCCTTAGGTAAGATACATCGAATGTCCATATGTGATATATTAAGCACGACGTGTAGTTGTCCTTTAGTATGATGCTTTGCGTGAACATTTGTAATATATGTGACACGTTTGATTGTCTTTAAGTAATATGCTTAGCACGTCCAACTCTGTTATATGTTAAAAGACAGTTACAATACAGGTTTAAACTGTATATGGATGGATGTGTGGTAACGAAATAAAGTTTTTTTTTAGACTGGAAATACCTCTGCTTTTGCAGGGAAACTTTCGTAAAGTGATCTTCGTCTATGACGACTCTGTAGTCTTAAATTCTATTAATTAAATTAAAAAACATACATGTATTTATTGGATCACAGCAAACTTCGATGTTGCAAACAGATGTCGATGTTGCTATAAAATTAAATGATAGTGTTAATGTTATTACATTTTCATGACAGAAACAAAAAAGTTTAGCAATATATGAACTATTTGAATGTTATAATAGGTAATATCTTAGCTAGAAGAATATATCGTGCGTAAAATCTACACGTTTTAAAGATGCTAATGTTCTATTTCAGATGGAGACTGGCAGACGAGAGCATTTACTATGAATTAATGTATCCGTGGAGACAAATAAATGATTTGAAAGCAACCTATAATTTCGTTTTCGTGTTCACACATATATCCAATGTGACTTGGATACATATATACATGCTGTTGAAGAATTTCCCAAACAACATAAGCATCCCGAGGGTAATAGAATGTCTCAAGCTGCAAATTATAGTAGTTAAGATTTTAGTTGTTAAATAAGCCAACTGCTTTTGTAAGGTAATAGTACTCAACCGGGGAGTTTAATTCGGTAGGAGATTTGGTACATGTATCGTATATTTTCCTCAACATTACGGGTACAAGTTGGAAAAAAATAATCCTGTTGCGTTTCCGGGTATGAAGCAAAAGTAAATTATTGTAAATATAAAACAGGAGATAATACATTGCATATACACAACTATACCCTCATACCCCAAAAAGATTTTTAGTTTTTAGTTTCATATTGTATTGCTTATGTACAATTTTTGAGAATACATATACATGCATAATATTTAGCAGTTGGGTTATATAGAATATCGTTGCAAATATATTGCTGCAACATAGCAAAAGGGTTGGGTCACAAGTTATTGCAACATTAGAAAGAGATAGTGTGTAGGTAGATCTAGACTAGTATCCGAACTTCATGACTATTTGCCAAGACTCAGTCACATGGATAAGTATAATGTGAAAACAAAAAGGAAAAGCGCTTTGCTATAAAGCACAGTTATGTTCATGTTCAATTTAAATGTGCCCCAAAATTCAGTGACTTGTCTCTTCTTCTCTCATTTTATTGTTAATGACATGGTCCATAAAATACAGTCTTTTATTCGCTGATTTGCTCATAACTGTATCTATAACTTATACAAAATAAGGAAAAGTTTGATCTCCGATCAGGCATTGATTAGTCAGAAAATGGGATGCGTACTTCAGTCCTGTTAAGAATATCAAGAAAGGTCAATCAAATATGTGTATATACATACTTGCTTATCGTTGAAGACACTCCCCCTGAAAACGTCTGCACACTAAACTAAAGAATAAATATGATTTCAACAATGTCTATATCAAAGCCTCCTGCTTCAACAAGGCCTATTTAAACATTGAACATCAGGATTTCTAATTCCTATGTCCTTTGTATTCCAACGAAAAGAAGGCCTTATACTAGACCCACACCCGTTCTGCCATGTCCATGTTACACTACATCCATTATATTGACTAGTACTGGTATCCGTTAGCCAGGTAGCATTAATCGCTCTTGGTTCATTGTTGGAAGTAAGAGGTTTTAGTATACTATTACCATCGAAATAGTAAGGCAAATATTCCCCTCCCCCAATAACATGGTTCATATACAACTCAAATCTAAATTAAACATTCAAAAATAATGATTTAATTTTCGTACGGAAGAATGTCACACAGAGAACAAATTGATTACTCGCGAAAGCATCAAGTAGACCACTGAACTCTAACGAACTTGACAAAGACGTGTGCTGCTGTATCCACGAAATGGGCGAGTGCATCCATTAGTAGACAAATTTATTCTGTGGGCCTATTTGCTGTATTTCGTTACTATTAGCAAAAGTGTAAAATTACGTGAGTTTCGCTGTTAAAGAGATATTTTTCATACTTTTTAGTATAAAGTAGATGGTAAAATTTCAACTGCAGGTCTCGCAAGATAGGTTCGCAGCTGGAAACGTATCAAATACAAGGCTACTGTAACGAGCCGAGGGCCTAAGAGGCAGCAGATCCATTCAGTGAAAAAGTATACTCAACCCTGAATGGGTCTCTGTGCCTTATATATACTACCCTAATCCCCATCACATGTACATGGGTTTTAAATTTGCATATTATCATCATATGCGACCGAACGTTTTCACTACGTTCACCGATCGTTACACTACTTCCCCCTCCGAGAAGACTCGTCCCGAGTCTTGGCCTGGGAATTTCGTGGGTAAGGCAACTCCTGTCTGGCAGTTGCTGCCACCATTTGTAACGAGCCGAGGGCCTAAGACGCAGCAGATCCATTCAGTGAAAAGTATACTCAACCCTGAATGGGTCTCTGTGCCTTATATATACTACCCTAAATCCCCATCACATGTACATGGGTTTTAAATTTGCATATTATCATCATATGCGACCGAACGTTTTCACTACGTTCACCGATCGTTACACTACAACAAGCAGTGAATATCATATCTATTAGTGACTGAAATTCAATAATCGATATAAACTCTCTAACATACCATACCTAGCATTTTAGCACTTTTCACAGGCTCTCGACCTTAACTTGTTCTCCATTAGTCCCAGGCAAGTGCCAACCTAGGCTGAAGACTAAGTCCCATTTGGCTGACGCAGTATAGTCTTAACTTTTCATTCTCGGGGTGAGGTACATTTACTTTGCAAACATGTTTCATTTGGCTAGATCTAGCTCCTAATATTAGGACGACGGGGGAAATACTCAATTGCTATCGAAGGTATCCGCTGTTTCGGAGTTTCTATAGTTTTAATACCGGATGATGGCGTTTAATACCATCCACCGCCATTTGCAATGCAGTGCGCGGAAAGAATTAACACAGGTCTACAAATTTTAGAATCTAATGGAGCACATCCTAATATCTTACATCATGACCCACCTTGACTGAATTTACTACCTTCATTCTAACATGGTTTCCGCTCTAAACATAGTCTCAATAATAAGACTTCAAACGCAGACCCATTTTACAGTTATCTGGATAGCGCCTAGCAAACATTATAACGATATTCACCCGTTGAGTACAATTATTTGGACTACTCTAAACATAGTTGTGAAACTCAACTTTCACTCAGATGTTTGATAACTTAGTGGCAGGCAAGCAAACTAGCCCAACAAATTGTGCGCCAGGTCTTTTTGTTATATACGACGGCAGACATATGTAATATCAATTTGTAAAAATCGGTCGGTCTTGCAGTCGAAATATTGAGGCTAGCAAGCAAACATACCTAATTGAAATGGATTTTAATGATGTATCACCAGCTCTTTCTTTTTAAACTTACGAAACTTGGTACAAACAAAAATGCTATTTCTTAAAATATCGTACTCGAACAGCATTGGTAGAGGGCTTCCATTCGGATTCAGTGCCAGTCATGCTTGGGTCCCCAAAGGCTCAGTGCTGGGCCCTTGTCCAGAGCATAACTTGAAAACTACTGGTTGGCATTCAATACAACTTCAAACAATGGCAAAGCAAATTGAAAGGAAGTGCAGTGTACATGAACCTTAACTCTATATTGACTAATTACAGAGTAATTGCCCTTTGTTGCTTTTCCTTGTCCAGAGCATAACTTGAAAACTACTGGTTGGAATCAATACAACTTCTTCAATGATCAAGCACAATTACAGGGAGTGCAGAGTATGAGAACCATAACTCTATCTTGACTTATTACAGAGTTATTTTCCTAGTCCAAAGCATAACTTGAAAACATCTGGTATGACAACCACAACTCTATCTTGACCAATTACAGAGTGTTTGCCTTTTGTTACTGTTCCTGGTCCAGAGCAAAAGTTGAAAACTACCGGTACTGGTTGGAATTCAATACAACTTCATACAATGGCAAAGCACAATGAAAGGAAGTGCAGTGTGCAAGAACCTTATCTCTATCTTGACTCATTGCGTATTTATTGTTCTTTGTTACTTTTCCTTGTCCAGAGCAAAACTTGAAAACTACAAGTTAGAATTCAATTCAACTTCATACAATGGCAAAGCAAAATGAAAGGAAGTGCCGTGTACAATAATCTTAACTCTTTTCTGACTGATTACAGGGATTTTGCCCTTTGTTGCTTTTCCTTGCCAGGAGCATAATTCCAAAACTTCTGGTTGGATTTCAATCAAGTACAATGAGAGGAAGTGCAGTGTGCAAGAACCTCAACTCTATTTTGAATTATAAGAGAGTCATTGCACCTTTCTTTTTCCTTGTCCAGAGCATAACTTGAAAACTACTGGTTGGAATTCAATACTTCATACAGTGGTCAAGCACAGTGAGAGGAAGTGCAGTGTACAAGAACCATAACTACTATACATGTATTTTGATTAATTACAGAGTTATTGCCAAGACCCATAACTCTATTTAAGTTTTTTTTCACAAGGTATTAAGTTACTAATAACATTTTCAGTTGATACAGCAGTCTTTCAGGGGTATTAATCAATAAGTCTAGAGAAAGGTCTAGTTTTAAAGATCAACTTCCTTAATCAGAGTCAAATTAAATTTGGTGTCAAATTAAACGACTTCATTGCAAGTATTATTACCAACATGCCATTCCCTGGGTATTTGATTCTAACCCTGGAGCCCCGGAAAAAACACCAAAACTTCCCAGTAAGTTTATGCTTTTGAAAAAAGTACCTGCAAATCTCATGCCGAATTTCAACCTACAACCTATTTTAAATAGGCAGTGGCTAGGTATAAAACTATGAAATATATAATTGTACTTTGTTCAACTTTCTTAAAACATTGATTTAATCATTTGAAACACTCGACATTCCAGTTTGTGTGGTCATATAGCTTTGTGTACTTGTTGCATCTCTCAGTTACATTCTCATAAGTATTTTTATAACTAATCTACAGATCAATCAATTTCTCAATTTATAGAATATAGTCTATAAATCTGTGAATTTACAGATATTCTGTAAAATATAAAGTACTTTCCTAGACCTTTGCAAGTATTAACTCATTCTCTGTGTTATATATGTACAATCATGTTATAAAAACATAGAGTACTTTAAGTTGTTATTAATTTGTAATTAGGATTGGCTATTAATTCTCCCTACTGGGCAAGTCACTCTGGTCATATGTAATTGTGATGAGCTCGACCCAGTTTTTTTAAACTTTAATCGATGATCAAGCTAATAATGGCTTAAATCTAAGGGTTATATTTTTGCAGTTTGAACGACTTACTAAAACATTTTTTTGCACTTAAAAGAATAGGGACTACAAACCCTTCAAAACAAGATCAAAATAGTTCACAAGTGTTGCCCATCAGGAATAATTTGTACAATCAAAAGTCAATCGATGGTTAGCTTAACAGTTGGTTAAAGTTTCAAACAATGGGGTCCAAGTCCAGACTTACAGTCCTTAGCTGTCTGAAGTGAGTCTGTTCTTTATTTGTGGGCCTAACCATTGCTCTGGGTGGCTTACTTGGTTCAGAAGAGGTGACAAATATTACTGTTCAATAATCTTTTAGATACTGCGAGATGTAACTTTTTGTAACTTTTCTAGTCATACAAATTTTCAGTGTAACCAGATTTTATGAAATAGATCTTTCAGTTTGGAAAGTACCAGTAGTTGTTAAAAGAGATGTTCACAGAACTTTTACTGGCTGATTTGTGAACAGGGTACATCATGATTAGACTGTATGGATTGGCCGGCTGATTGAATGCGTTAAACAAAAATAAAAACCCTTGGTGGAAGTTCAAAGTTGCTGACGGGACTCGAACTTATGACACAGGGTAAGTTTGCTGAACCAGCTTTCAGATATTGAGCCCAAAATATTCAATTTTTCAAAGGCCCCAAAAAAGATTACGTTCGTAAACTATAATCCTTTCAATAATTCATATTAAAAACTTAAAATAAATAATTGTCAATTTAATTTTTTCGACGTAGTCGTATACTTTTGATTTGAACTTCCGTTGGTATGGACGCGTTGCTAACCAACTTCGTTATAATGTGACCAATCAGAATCTGCAAATTATTGGCTAGCGTTTCGGTACCGGAATAAGCAGTGTACTGCCGGGAGCCTTCTGAAACACAAAATGTGTATATTTTTTTTATATTATAGTTATTTATAATAAATCATATTGCAAAAAAAGAAAAAACAACACGTTCTGTCAAGGTTTCTGGACAGTACGAAGATCAACTTTTGTATTCAACGAGGTGTTGTCCGGGGCCGGACATCTAGCGTCATTGATTATTGGCTAGCGTTTGGTACCGGAATAAACAGTGTACTGCCGGGAGCCTTCTGAAACACAAAATGTGTTTATTACGTCACCTACGTCGACCATCTTTTTTTTTTAAAGATATTACTTGTTTAAAAATAACCTCCATTTTGAATAATTTGTCAATATTCAGTAATTGTTATAAACAATTTTGGTTATAATTTATTCAGTATACAAAGTTACAGTAGCAACTCATTTAATGTTTAAACAGCAACTTATGAGCCTATATAATTATGATCGCAAAGTTACAAAGATTTTAATAAAAAAAAAATCAAAGCAAAATGCAAATTTTATGAATGGGGCATCAATTCAACTCTGATAAATTTTGTCTTTATACTCATGATAGTATTCTTAAAATAATGGCATTAAAGGCATTTTTATACGCCCGAAGGGACGTATTATGTTATCGCCTCGGTGTCCGTTTGTCCGTCTGTCTGTTAGCGCTCCGAACCATCCCTTAGATTCACGAAGAGAACCAAACCATCAGTAGTTTCCCTTCCGCTCTGTAACTCTTGAATCCCTTGAAGGATTTCGAAGAAACCTGACACAAATGTTAACCAGACTGAGACAACGTGCAGAAGCAATGTTCCGCCGTCAGGTCAAGGTATGTTGCGTCAGGATGGCTGGATTCAAGGTCAAGGTCATACTTAGCGGTCAAAGGTCATATGATTTTGTTTCCCTTCCGCTCTGTAACTCTTGAACCCCTTGAAGGATTTCGAAGAAACCTGACACAAATGTTAACCAGACTGAGACGACGTGCAGAAGCAATGTTCCGGATGGCTGGGTTCAAGGTCAAGGTCATACTCAGGGGTCAAAGGTCATATGATTGTGTTACCCTTCCGCTCTGTAACTCTTGAACCCCTTGAAGGATTTCGAAGAAACCTGACACAAATGTTAACCAGACTGAGAGGACGTGCAGAAGCAATGTTCCGGGTGGCTGGATTCAAGGTCAAAGTCATACTCAGGGGTCAAAGGTCATATGACTTTTTTCCCCTTCCGCTCTGTAACTCTTGAACCCCGTGAATGATTTTGAAGAAACCTGACAAATGTTTACCACATTGAGACGATGTGCAGAAGCCATGTTCCGGATGGCTCGCTTCAAGGTCAAGGTCAAACTTAGGGGTTCAAAGGTCATATGACTTTTTTTCCCTTCCGCTCTGTAACTCTTGAACCCCGTGAAGGATTTCGAAGAAACCTGACACAGTTGTTTACCACATTGAGACGATGTGCAGAAGCCATGCTCCGGATGGCTCACTTCAAGGTCAAGGTCATCCTTAGGGTTCAAGCGTCATATAACTGTGTGGATATTGCTCTGCATTTGCTCTTGATTACAGTGCTCTTGTTTTTATTTGGGAGATCCTATTTTGTTTGCTTAATTTTTTATTGAATTACTTCCCTTTTATGTTACTATCAGTAGCATATTTTGTAACTTTTTTATTATTGGCAGTACGGAAAAACCGAGACCACTTTTCTGTGGTACAACATGAATGGTACCTCCAATTTTTTGGTGTTTTTTGACATTTTTGTACCTGGTTAGGATTTTCTGGTTGGGGACTTTTTTATATAACTTCAATTTTTTATTCTTGTTCCTGTCCGTTGGGCTTCAACAGCCTAAATTTTGCTCCCATTCTCTGATACAACACTTCGGGCGTATATTGCTGCGCTTTGCGGTGCTCTTGTTTATGTATGTGATGAGTTTGTTTGGAAACGGACAGTGGTTTAACCCAGACAGAGTCGATACATTTGTCTGTTTAGTCCTGAATAAATTAATAACTGTGTAAACAAATATAATATTTATGTAAGTTTTTTTTTCGTATCAATGTTACATTAATAGGAAGCAAAATCCTAAGTTACAGGAATACAACTTTTATGTACCTTTCCCCTCACTTTTATTATCCACCACTTCTCATTGTCGATCCTGCCTTCCTACATCAGCATACCTTCCTTATTTGCTTGTTCTCCCCATTTTCGTCCGTCCACCACTCACTCACCCACACTTTAAAAATATCACTCTCAATAAATACATTCATTATGTTTTATGAGACATTTAACCATCAGGTTTTTATTTTGCTAAATGTTTAGTAATCTTATAGACTTTATTAATTGATATATACTCTGACTGTCACTGGTTTAATATCCAACTATCACCGTATGGTAAAAATCAATTTTCCCTAAATTAGGACTGAAATCAGTACAAAAGAAACGGAAAGTGGGTTAACCCAGACAGAGAAAAGAAATCCGCATTAGCTTGATGCAATTCTGGATTGAAACTCGGCTTGTTCAATCTAGGTTTCAAACCAGGTTTCAAGTCACAGAAAGAAATTAGCCATAATTGTTCTGGACACTGATTATATAGTGTTGATTTTCAATTCTGTTGTCTGAGAATGTGTATCATCATGAGAACAGAAGAACATTCTCTGTATAAACTACGGACAGACACAACCACAATTTGTTAAGCATAATTGCTTCAAAAGACATCTCCTCTGGAACCCCTTAGTCAATGTTAATGAAACAAGGCAGAGATATTCTTTGGCTGAACCTCTATCAAAAGTGCTACATGTAAAAGAGTTCTGATCAGTGCAGATCTCTGGTTGCTATGGCAACTAAAATGAGAAAATTAAACGAGACTTACCTTGAAAAGGGAAGTTGAAGTTTGATTGATATTTTATCAACCACTAACTCCTGAAGGGATCAAACAGAGATCACGTGGCTATGCTAACGTGGAAATCAGTCTTCAGAGCCAACGCTGAGGGATGGACACCAACATCGTTGGTGTTCAAGCCTCATTGCGATATTAAAAAATCAAATAATTGGGTGAGGTGGGTGGGTGTTTGATCCCTTCAGGAGTTAGTGGTTGATAAAATATCAATCAAACTTCAACTTCCCTTTTCAAGGTATTTAATAAAGTCTCGTTTAATTTTCCCATTTTATCACCCACTTAACTCCTGATAGGGATCCAACAGAGATTTTAGGGTTGACTTTTTTAATGATAACTCAAATAAGTTGATAAATTTACCACTTTGTAATTATATACACTACTCTAATACAACATACTTATCATCAACACAATCATATGTTACATAAATGATAAAATACTTCATATTACATCAGATATTGTTTGACTATTGTAATACAGCATTTTGAACACTTTCACAAGTTGCTATAGGTTTGTTATAGAATCTGGTGAACGTCTTAGCATTCGCCCAGCCAGCAGTTCTTGTTATTTTCTCCAAAGACACCCCTTTCTTTTTCGCCAAACTTGTGGCAACAGATCTAGTACTATGTGTTGTATAGTCTGGGTCAATTCCTGCTTTTATCATTAACTGCTTAACCCATCTGGCAACAGTTGCTCTAGTTACACCTCTATGTGGTGCCTGTGTGCTAACAAGTAACTTGGTTTCCTGAGGATTACGTAACCCTGTTGTGCGGTTTAAATATTTCCTATGTGTATTGAAAATTTCAACAATATACAGTTTCTTATTTTCGAGACGAAAGTTATTTTTGGATATTTACCCAGCAAACACGCGACGTTGGTACAACGTTGGATCAACGTTGGATTTTGGTCGCGACGTCGGCGACCTCAATCCGACGTCCATCCAACGTCAAAACCCCGACATCTATATAACGTCGGTTTCCGACGTTGGAACGACGTCGGATTGAAGTCGTAATTTTAAAAGCTTGTAATCCCCGGAAACTATTTTATTAAATCGTGTGATCAAATTGATAACTGCAACTGCGTTGAAGTTTTTGTGATTTTTTATTATCAAATCCGAGAAACTACTCCCCTTTGTCAGATAGGTGGCGCTGCAATATGCGGGAAATATATTTGTAGGTGGCGCATTTCAACGGATGTAAACATTTTACTTTTAAATCTAAAGCGTTGGCGGAAAGTGAAAGACAGCAAACCGGTGAAGGAGTTTTGATTTCAGTTGAACAAAGAAGCTATACAGCAGTTTGAAAAGGTAAGATGAAAATGGATTTGATTTCTTTATAGTTTATCTGCATTAGTACAAACAATACCTGTTTGCTTGACCATGCATTGTTGACGTAACGATCGATTAAACAGAATTTTCCATACCCACCCACTACATAATCGCAATGCGCGGGTATAAGCATTAATATTAGTTTAGATAATGCTTTTTTATATTTTATTAATCATTTCTATCTTTTTGATAAGTATGATATGTAAACGTTTCGCATGAAGTACGTAGCATAAATTCAAACTTAATCTACACGGGCATATAAAATGTGTACATGACATAATTAATCATTTATATAACAGTAACTATTTGTAAATCCTATTACATTCATCATCCCCGTAATCATCAGTTCAACACATTATAATTATTCCAAAATGATTTTGTCATTCCCATATCATTAATGTTTCCATAACTTATAAATGTAATGGTTAGCACATTAAATTTTCAAGTTTTACCTATGGTAATAGTTTTTCTACTTATAATACAACATCATAATACTGAACTGATAATGGTAATTAATAGTTGTTTCTTTGTTGTTGGTTTTTTCCATCCTACTTGATATTCCTGCTTGTTTTGGAACTGCTAATGAGAGAAACCTGCTGTCACCGTAACAAGATGGGAGTACTTCCATAACATGGTGAATTATTGTCTTTTAATCTCATGGTAAGGAGGATATATTGTAAAACTAGGTCTTACCCATATGTAAAGTTTGATAATTATGGACATAATAATCTTTTAGTATTTCCCTTTAAAATATATAAGAAAAAACTTTTTAGCTTAATATTTTAATCTTCATTTCTACAATTCTTTTACAATTTCACTTGTTGTATTATTACATAAATACATGGTATATCTATTTATCTAAAAAAATCTATATTTTTATTTTTCATGCAAAAATTGAGACCATAATTATCAACTGCGGAAGATTAAATACTAAGAAAACCTGGAAAATGCTGCAGAGAGGATCTACAATTTAAGTTAAATAATAGGACAACTTATGGCTTAAATAAATGTGTAATAATATGATTTATAAGTGCATTCAAGACAGGACTATGTATCAACTAAAATAGATTTCGGTTTAATTTCAACTGAATTCTAGTTTTTAAGTGTATTCTTCATGTGATTGGACTCTTACCTGAAAGTACGGGAAACGTCATTTGGACGCTTAGTGTATATGACGTCATTAGGACATGACGTCATTTCCTGACGTTTTGTTGTTTTTTTCATTTCTAAGCTTGTCATGAATATGATCAACATGTGAATTTAAAAAGTGTAGACAAATTTCTTGAAAAAGGCAATATTGCCGAAAATTTGAATTAAAGAGTTGTTTTAAATAGAAAAACAGTTATAATTATTATTCCCTGAGGAATATTGAAAGTATTTATAATAAAATATATTTAATACTGAACTGACACTTCTGTTGTTCATTTTAATCCGAGATGTCTGCAATAGGGGGAATGTTGTTTATTTAGGATATTGGATGGCTGGCAAAATTAACCTGTTACTTGTTGAATTTGAACTAGGAATGGTTTTATTCAGGTCATAATAAAGTTGAATTTAAGTTGGAAAATAGTTGGATTCAGGTCGTAATACAGTTGGATTTCAGTTGGAAAATGGTTGGATTCAGGTCGTAATACGGTTGGATTTAGGTTGGAAAATGGTTGGATTCAGGTCGTACTACAGTTGGGTTAAGGTTGGAAAATGGTTGGATTCAGGTCGTATTACGGTTGGGTTTAAGTTGGAAAATGGTTGGATTTACGTTGGGAAATGGTCAGACCACGACGTTGTATCGACGTCAGAATCCGACGTCTAAAAAACTTTCAAATCCAACCAAAATCCGACGTTGATCCAACGTCGGGGTCCAACGTCTAACCAACGTCTATACGACGTCATTTGTTTGCTGGGTATTAACATTAATTACTATGAATATACGTCTTTTGTATTACTAAAACGGACAAAATGACCTTTAAACTTTAGTTCGATGCAACAAAGCGTTATGTGGATAAGGTAATAGAAGTAGTTACAATGCTGTAGCACTGATTTAATGACGTCAGTGTAGCGCATGCGTGTTTCTATTTTATTTGTTCGATGCATTTTGCTGTGGAACAGTTGCCATATTGGAACGGAAATTCCACTAGAATTCGTTCTATTAGATCTTCTTAGGCGAGTTGTTGTATTTTTATGAATGGCCGAAGAAACTGTATTATTGATATATTGATAGCGTTGTGGCTACAGAATATAGCCTGTTTGTAGTAACGATTTTTGGGCTTTATAATAGCGACCACGGTGATGACCTACATTAGCAATGCAAAACCAATTAGAGTTGCGTCCCTTGAATGAATCTATGATGAATATTTATGAAGGGCTAAATCAGCCCAAGAATGGTGCCGATTTATTTCGCTTTAGAAATGATTAAAAACGGAATTGCCGGAAAACAGTCTAATTTGAATATTTAATTAAGACCTGTATACCTCGGGGAAAACCCGCAAATTATCCGAAAGCCGTAATTTATCAGTACAAAAACAAGTGTCAAAAGTTTGAAAATGTTGATATTCCGTTAATCGGTCAATTTCGCTTGGTTTTCAGGTTTTATTTGAAAGGTATATACCCCAATCGGGAGATATGCTTAGCCTGTTGAAGTACAGCCGTGGCCATTATTCTGTACACTGTAATGTAATACAGTAATCGTCTCATATAACTATTAAGTTATAATTTTCTTGTTCACATATTTTTCAAGAACAATAGGTTGTAAATGGTATGTAGGCCTAGATTGTTTAAGTAGATGATTTGGATGAATGATAATTTGATTTCTGTTAAATTCTAAATCCTCTAATTCTATAAGATGTAGAGTCTGGCACCTCTGTGCACTCAACAATAAAAACATCAGGCATAACTTGCTTGATAAAAACATTAACGAATCATCTTTTGAATGACACAAATAATTGAATACAATATTTACATCCCAAACCACATGATGCTTAACAATATTTGGCCAATTATGAAATACACCTTTCATAAACTTCTTTAACCATACATCATTACTGAGGTCTACGCCTCCACATATTGTTGTATAAGCATTTACAGCCGCACGAGCAGTTCCAAGGGCACTGTAGCTAAGCCCTAATGAATATAGATGAGTCAAGAATTTAATGACAATTTTTTACAGTTGGTCTAACTGAATCAATCGATTTCCTATCACAAAATGATATCCATCGTTTGATAACAGACGTGTATTGTGTTCGAGTTGATTGTCTCCATCCATCAATGATAATTGCGGCAGCCTTTCTTGAAAAACCTTGCTTGCGAAGGGCTTCCCATTCTGGTACGTCCAGAGCATTCGTTACATAATTTCATGTTTCATTGTCTGAAAGGTTGGCAAACCACTGATGCATGAGGATGAGGGCTTCCCTGATATCCTGAAAATCCCAAGTACCATCTTCTTTAGGGGATGATTGTAACTTGGTTTGTGGGGAAGTTGTAATATTGCTTGTGGGGATGGAAGAAAATAACTTGGCTGACTCATTAAGTGAAGTAAGTGAGGCCACCAGCTTTGAGTAGTCCAAATGGGAGCCACCAGCAGTGCTTCTGCTTTGTCCTCTACAATCTTCTGAAGGATGCGTGGTAGCAAACTGAAAGGAGGAAATATGTACAAAAAATCATTGTGCCAGTCTAAAGAAAAG
>JAFMSR010001633.1:0-26129 GCA_022818135.1 Saxidomus purpurata
GAAAATTTATTTCTAAAAATAGATATGACATAACAGGAAAATCTTACCCCGCTGACACAGGATTCATATCTATCTTAACATAGGGGGCAGCCGTAGCGTAATCCCAGAATGCCAGAGCCTTGTGCTTATGTAATAAAATAGTTATAGCATCTATGTCTGATATGATCCCTGTGATGTTTGAAGCAGCGCTGAAACAGCCAATCATCTGTCTGCCTGTAACCTTCCATTTCTGCAAGGCAATTTCAATTCTTATTAACATCACAAATTTGTCTAAATGTGTTGCATTTTTATACAAATTTTACAAGGCTAAATCATGTAACTTTTCTTAGAGTTTTTGGACAAATGTTAAATTATCCAAATCAATAATTTGTTTTTTTGTGGTTGTTTTTTGGTCTGCCTTTTCTCCTTTCGCCCTCTCATTTTTCCCTTTCCATCTCTGCAACCTATGCCCACCCTAGTTGTAGTCTATCAGTTCTCAAATACTCTTTGCTGACTTGCTGTATATTCCTTTTCTACTGTGATTTTCATTTTAACTGCTTATCACCTGCATTTCCATTGTTACCATTATTGCCTGGGATAGATTTCCCATGGTACTCTCCGGTACTTTTCACAATTGGCTTAGCTATTAGGGCTGTTACTTACTATATTACGTATAATTTAAGTAAGGAGTTATACAATTTCCATTTACCATGCGTTCCTACTTACGACTTTATCCTGCTTTTACTATTGTACCACCTGAGCTCAACAGGAGACTTTCTCAGTTGAACTAAATCTAATCTACAGTCGAATGTTTGAGCCCATCTATAACAGCCATTATAACTTTTAATGCTTAACTTTCAAACACAAACCTGTTCTACATGTTCAAGCCTAAAACTGAAATTAAAATTTCTAAAAAATTTAATATCAAATACTCTGTTACAAATCATTAGGGTAAAACAAATATTGGTGTATTCTTCTTGTATACAGATTATTGTATTATACCTGGAGAAGACTTTCCAAATGACTAAGATCCACAAGACCTTCTGTATCGGCTTTCACTTTCAAAACCTACAAAATGAGAGCAAAACAGTTATTTCTACTTTCTTATCTAAGATATTTTCATAACAGGTCATATTACAGTCAAACCAGTGCATGTCATCACCCAATTTAACCCTTACCCTGTTAAAGGTCTGAAATTGACTAGTAAGGTTTATAAACTCACACAACTGTACAATGCCTTAATATACACAAAATAGTCTGTTACTATGAAAACTTTTTGCAGTCATCATTACAACTTTATATGGTAGCTAAACCACACACAATACGAGTACAAAAGGTACCTGTACTTCTTAGGGAAAAAAGTATTTGATCAATTCTAATGGCTATTTTAGGAGTCACTTTTTTGCATTGTTAAATATGTTCTCTTACTTAAAACATTTACAATCTATTCATAGATGATAATATCAGATATCAATTCCTTTACCTTTGAACCAATTTCCTTCCATGGCAACAAGTTAGAATGATGTTCATATGGTCCGACTAATACCACCTGAAAATGAAATACGGTACTTTTATTACATAATGATAAAGCTATCTATGACTTAAGAAATAATAAATGTGTCCCTGTATTTTATTGTTTAATAAAATACAGTCAGGAATTTGGATGCGTAGTAATTAAATCACGAGTGCGTAGCACAAGTGATTTAATTTTTTGCAACTGAATGACTGGCTGTATTTTATTAAACGATAAAATACAGAGATGCATTTATTATTTTGATTCTAACATGATAGTCTTGGAAAAATACCACAACCTATGTTTGACGCGTAGCAACATTCCATAGTAAAAACGTGATGTAATTTTTTTGTTAAATAATGTATAGCTTCTTTCCCTCTCTACATTTGTATATATATACGAAAAGTTGCGGATCGTGTCAGAATAGTTGTTAAAAAGACTAGCAAGTGATCAGAGGTTTACACAGAAAGCTGTTAAGTAAACTTCCTAATATTTACTGCCTATACTGAAAGAGTATTCTATTCAAAACTTTTACAAATCAAACACTAAACTCACAGGTTTGTGATCAAGATGAAGGCCGTGTATCAATTTATGCACTGCCCCTGTTGATCCACTACCCACAAATATAACAGCATCATGTTCACTGGCATGTACTGCATTTCTTATGATGTCCCTGAAAACAAAAACAATTGATCAAATTTTTCCTGTTGAACTTCTAACATTGTACTAAATTGTTCACACTGTTGTATAGAGGGAAATTCTTAGTTTTTTTACTTTTTGTACAAACAAATTTTGATACTGCACAGTCACTGTTAAAAATAATTTACTAGATCAAATGGTACCTTTTTGCGTAACGACATAACAAATGTCATACAGCTAACCTCAGCCCAATCCAAAGTCAGAATTAATACAAGACTCTAAGTGACCCTTATAGCGCCTCCTGTGGTGAAGACGTCTAAGGGTTGTCTTCTCCCTGCTTCTTGTGAATTGAGGATAATCTAGTTTGATTAATATTATTACAAATGAATATGTTTTTGTATTAATATTAATCAAATATTTCTGAAACATGATAGCCTGCCCCTTTTGTTTATAACCACAAGTCAATCCTTAAAACCCAACAGTTATATCTGTTAATACTGAAAATTGTAACCTCATTGATTAGTTAATACTAATAAATTTATTCTCGATTGCGAAACAAGTTCATACAACTTATATTAATCGCTCTCGAGACTCAAAAAGAGAGAGGCAATGTGGAATTATTTGTGCCTTGCCTAAGGACACTACCCACATGGTGATGGTAAAAAAAACTCGAACCCGGGGCCCTTCGGCGAACGTGCTATCATACCTCACTGATTGAAGGTCATGTTACAGACCAAGTCTCATTAAGTTATAAACTTGGCATTTTATTTTGGAGTGTAGGGTTCTAGTACCGATCCTTTCCAGGAACCTGCTAACCTGTAAATTTGGTAATTTCCTGAAATACGGTTGAAACAGGTGTAATAGCCCTAGAATCAGAAAAACTGAACAAAACACATTCACTATCTATTCGGGTAAAAGTATTTACCTAGCCTCATGCCTGTATAGCGTGGTCTGCAGCGAGGTCACACTGGTGGTTGTGTGGGTATTTCCATACTCTGGAAGAACCTCATTTCTAATATAGTCTTCTATGAAATTTAAAGATCTGAAAATTAAGTACATTTTCTTAACAATAGAGATAATTTCTAATTCAAAAAGTGGTAGTGCAAATTGAGTCTTAGCAAACAGAATTATTCAAGGTACATGTATAAACCTAAACAACTTGCTATCAATCACATTAACATGTTAATAAAAAATTACCATAATTGAATTTCTCAGAGGCTGAGAGTCTCCGTTTGGTGTGAACTTTACCTTTACATGCTATAGACCTAGATAATGAGCTGTGACACTTTCTCCACATGTTTTAAGTATTCATTGTTGTAAAAGAATTTATTAATTTATCAACTGTGCAAAGGCTCAAAAATAAATGAAGAAATCTAACCTTCCAGAAGCTGTGTAGTCAAGGTACAGGGCTGAAATGAAAGTATACATATAGATAAGGGACATATCAATAATATAGTTTTTAAAAAGTGTCTATTGTGTATAGAGCTGGGACAAGTACTTGATAATTCTACTACTCGCTGGGTAGTACCCGGGTACTTTATCACTACAAGGAACTCTTTCAATGTAAAATTACAAATAAAAAATTGTTTTGATCATTTTAAATAGAGAAACTATCTACCTCAACAGTAAATAGTCAAGCCGTGCTTCCCGCGTCCCTGACACACAAAAATGCAAACTATGCAAATAATTGAAACACATGCATCCTTAAGGATGCACACACGAGAAAAGCATGACTTCCGTACATTTTTAATTTTTATATAAAAAAAATATCATCCACAGACTTTCAAAGGGTCTTTGCTTTTCTGCGTTTACAAGAATTTTCACAGGGAATGGATCAACTGCAATATTTTAGATTCATACACATTGAAAATCTTTCTTTCAAATATTAACATTCTTTGAAATATTTGCCGATCAGTGTTGTTTTACATGTTTTAAAAGCCCAAACAGAAAATGGGCAATTATTTGTGGGAAACTGTATAACAAACCGATTCACACTTTTTTTGCTTACAAAAGAGCAGCGTATTTAAGAAAATTAACTATGCCATTAAATTCTTGTCATGCTTGTTCTTTGGTATTTTTTAATATTTGCTCAGCGAATCCCAAATGTGTGAAAAAATTCTAACTTTCATTTATAGCTAACATAATTAATTTGGCACTGAAAACATGGACTCGCCACCAAACAAAATGTTCATGTAAAGTTTTTCTGGATCAAACATTTTTCTCACAATTTATCTTCAATATAGGTCGGAAATTTAAGTGAAACACATGTTCTGATTCTTATCTTGTGCAAGCGATTCATGTCGATCAGTAATAAAAGACGAAAACTTCACAGAGGGCGAATGAAATTTCAATCTGCTGTTAAAAGTAAAATTTTTAAAAGGTTTCTACAACCATGACAACTTAATTTATACCACATAATGGCCACCATAAAAAATTGATTATAGGCCTACTGCCATGTTTGAGGTATGTGCAAGAAAAAGATCAGAAGAAATAAAGTGTGATAGTATGGTACCATACAGTGAACTTGAGTGAAGATTTAAAACAGATTACTTATGAGGCTAGCAGATCTTTGTCACATTTTGTTTCATTCAAAATAAACTTAAACTTGCATATGTTTGTACCATAAAGACTGAGCTTTCACCTTTTCCTTAATGAAGAAATGAACGCAATCTAATAATCCGACTGTTTAACTGGCTAGTATGACATCACGACGAATTGCACAACCGACTTTGGACTTGATCACATCGCGAAATTATGTTACAAACCTTTCCTTAACCCAAATGGACCGCTGAAAACCTTTTCTTTCCCAGCAATATTATCACGTACATATGGCAGAAGCTTATTCTCATCGATTTGTTTTTGTAATTCACCGCTTTCTTCTTGTTTTGGCAATGAATAAAATAGCCTGTCCCTGGCGGAAGTCATTTTTATGATTCGATTGATTACTTTAGATTGTAGAACATATTCGAGTTTATAGCTAATCAAGTTTTGACCAACATCAACGAAGGTTGTAGCTTGTATCTTGTATCTTGAAAAGTCGCTTTGCAAGAAAAACGTTCCGTTTCATAACAATCAACATAAACCATGTAGAGCTTTTGTGCATCTCATATTCAAAGCAAGTTAAAACCAAGCATACTTCATCCAAAGAGGGGTTTGACATTAAAGGAAGATATATATATATAGGTAGGTAGGTAGGTCTATCTCTATCTATCTATACTGCAACACCCTCTTTCGAGTATTATGTGCAGGTGCGTGTCTGTGCGAGAGTTTAAAAGGAAGAAATGTAAAGGAGAATAAAAGTAATACTATACATGTATTTAGGTAAGTAGGTATGTAGGTAGATTTTTCGCAAACGATCAGACATTCTTAACCAGCTGAACTTGGAATCCCTTGAAAGATGAACACAGTTGTCTCGGCCTCTTTTATAAGATTCAGTATTGATAAGTTGACATAACACCATCGCAGTATATGACCCCTTATAAGTATACTCACCCGACATTTCCACCACTTGGTATAAACAATTACTGCACTCGTCATCAGACTATATGACACCAAATGATCTTTCTTTCCAAGCACTATTGTTGAATGGAACTCTATACCGGTACATGTAGTTAGTGCTGACAATGGCCACACACCCTATTGACAGTACAGAGCTTTTATCTTTTAACTGCACTAAACGTATGGGTTTTTCACTATGCACATAGTCCATCTATGAACTCTATAGGCATTTTAAGGCTAATTTAGGTTCTCCGCCTTTTTTATCACATTGTCAAGTTAATTGTGTGTGGATTGAGTAGCTTTTGAGGCTTGGCAATCCTTTTTTACCCCCATGCATAGCCATAATAGTAAATTATGGAGGATTGCCACAAAGGTGGAAGGTACCTTTGACTCTCCCTCCACCCCCTCGTTGAACCCCCTCTTCTAGTACGTTTTTTTCTTAATCTTTAATAAGCCAATGATCAAATGTCTTTATTTATGCATTTTAAAACTGATATCATAATAATTTTTTTTTTGTTCATAGCTCTTTACCAAAGTCTATGATAAAGAGCTATGAACAATTATCTTTTTTATGATATCAGTTTTAAAATGCAAAGATAAAGACATTGGTACATTTGTTTATTAAAGATTAAGAAAAAACATAGTAAAGAGGATCAACGACGGGGGGCGGGGGGTTGTCAAAGATATGATCCTTCCACATATGGTTTGTCATTATCAGAGAAGAATAAGACAATGTTGTTCAGTTTAGCCGTGCTCTTCAAAGTTAGGTTCTTTAAACTCTTGATCGAGTACATTAGTAAACAATTGACTTGTTTTTTTTCTCAAGTATTATATGAATGTTTCTTTTTAACCGAAAATGATTTTAAATTTTATGTTCAGGTACTGATTTTATAGAACTAAACATGTATTTTATTTACACACATTTACTCATGGTTAGAGTTCTAGGAAAGAGTGATGTTGGCATTGCCCACCAGCCGACCAAAGAGTTTCAGGTATATGATCGTTCCCAATCGGAACATCACTAGGCCTTTTCCGTAGAAACACGGAAAAGGCCGAGTGATGTTCCGATTGTGATCGTTCCAAGGCGGTAACCTTGGACTTAACCTATTGCTTTATTTAGTGTTTGGTTTGTGTGATTACGTTGTTATTTGTTCACAAGACATGTTTTTGCACTTTTTTCACTAATATTCCCAACGCATTCCTATCAATGTGACAATCATGTATTGATAAAATGAAGTATAAGGAGGTGATTGCACCTTCACTTCTCCTAATGAAGTCTGCAGTCTACCGCCAACCGTTTCGAAATATACTGTGGAGAAGTTGGTAAAACTATAGACTTTAACTCATCATAAGGAATTTGCTTAATTACGGAATGAATTAGTTTCTGTATTCGGTCTGAACTAAGTCTTTTTTCTTGCACATTTCTTTTCAGCTGCCATATATCATAATATTGTTACATTATAATATTCTTCACCTGCTAATTGTCTTCACCAGTCCTAGGAACCCTATAGATAACATGGATAAGAAAACAGTCTAGTGGGAAATCTTTGATGTGCGGTCAAATGTACCAAATAACACATACAGAAATAGACTGCGTGTGTCGCGTGTTTTTTTTTACACATGTGCCCTGTTCACACGACATGTTTTGGCACATGTGCTCAGAAAACGCGTGCAAAACGACTGTTTACGGAGGACATGTTTCTAGTACTGGTTCTTCACAGAAACGATGGTCAGACAAACTGTCCGCCTGTAAAAATGATTGACATACGGAAAAAATACATACTTATACATAAATATAAAACTAAAGGCTAGAATTAACAATAAAAGTAAAAATCTAGGTAGGAATTTGGCAAATTCGATTGAAAATGCTGGTTTTACGGCACCGCTACACTGTATGTTTATATTGGAATTTCAAAAGCGTTTGCAACGCTTTATTATTTTGTAGCGTATTATTTCAAATCTGCAGATATACGTGACAGAAATTTATACTGGAACCTTTTTATATGACTATATGATCTAAAATATGTTATTCCCATAGAGTTTGAAGAACATTATTTTTTTACCAAAATCTGAGAGCGAGCAGCAGCTTTAAACCCAAACAACTATCTCTGCGAAACTAGTTGTTTCTCAAAGCTTTTCTAAACTGATTTAAAATAAATGAAATGAAAACAGTCGCCGAAACTATGAAACGTATATTTTGAGCACCTTCATCAACTGATTTCAATCAAGGTAACAAACGTAATAACAATGAAAGAAGACTAAATAATAACCTGGTGATAGGCAAGTAGCTTTACCAATTCAGTATATTTTTTTTCGTGTGGTAATATATAAATCGTCCAACCTATGTTGCTCATTTTTGTTTTTATGGCCTTATAGATACTTGACAATTCTGATATATGTACGTTAAAGGTCCATTACTAGCACCAACTCGAATTTTCTTTTAAATCTTGAATGTTAACGGGCATCTTCTCAGAAGAAAATATATGACATACTGCATTGAATGTGACCATATTGTGTTGAAAATTTGAGTTTAACTAAAGAATTAATCAATTATATTTTGCTTTTTCAAAAACGAAAGTAGGTTTTCCCGTTTTCAAATATCTTTGTAATTTTCCAGAAATCTCCCAGAGAGAGGCTGTAAATAGGTTGAACATGAATAAGCATGACTTTTTTTAATCATGATTGAAGAACTTTACTTCCAATGATGTGCAAAGTATATGTCTGACTGTTTACAGCATTCCATAAAGCGAAAGTAGGACAAAAAGACCACCCAGATTAATCTAAGAAAATACACAAACATTCACTCGTTTTTCTGCAGCAGTTTTTCAAACAGGGAAATGCTCAACGGCTATTGTAAAGTTTTAGAAGCCAGTTTCAAACTTATTTCCCTGTTACAATTCCAGATTTAAAAGAAAATTTGATTTGGTGTTAGTAATGGACCTTTAAAGTGAATTGGTCCACTCTGCCATAAGAATATGAAAACTGTTATTCGGCGGTCGCTTTTTTGGAATCCATTCGATTGATGTTGTTCCAATATGTGGCACCATTTTCTAATCTTTATGTAAGAACCTTCTTGTATTGTTCAATGTTCATGGCTTTCTTGCATATTAATTAACCGGTAACGTCTTTCAACATAGCTGATATATATGTTCATGTACCTAAAAATTAAAGTGTGTACAGTAAACAATAGAAGCGCGGCATTAGTAGGCCTACATTATAACCTTGATACGCCAGAAGAGAGCTTTCGAAAAGACCCTGAAAGTTACAAACAATAACAAAATTCTATGAGTTTTAGGCATAGTCATCCCTCACGGAATTTTGTCTATAACGACCAACATTAGCAATATAGTCATAATAGTAAGGTGGGGGAACGGCATCGTCGTACGAAGGCGGCGATACTGGATTGTCTTCTTCAACGGCAATATTTACATTAGTCACAGACTCTAGTGTTTGCTCAGACAGTGTTACTGAAGAGATACTATCAGCCTCCCAGTCTGGGTCGGTAGAGTACCCATCCGAAAGTTCCACTCCAAAATGAGACAAATAATTGTTTAAAATGGACTCATTGTCAGTCTGTAAAGAGGACTGGATAATTTGGTTTGACGTCATTATTCGTTCATCTTCTTCATCCACAATGTCTGTATGTGAAGCGGGTGTTTCATAAGTGATATCATTAACATCCACTTCCGAGTACAATGAATATTCATCATACTGCAAGGGAGGAGGCGTGTCTATCAAGGGAGGAGGCGTGTCTATGTTTGAACTCATAATTTCTTCGTAAACTGGTGCATGTTCATATTCGTTTGTATGCAACGACGACAAACTGTGTGAAGATGACGCCATGACCTCTTCGTATGACGGCAAGTCTGAATGTGATGTAATTTCCAGGGGCATAACAGTAAAAGGTGGTGCAGGAGGTAAGGTTACTTGATCAATTTGATCATTGCTACTTGAAAATGCTGGGTTTGTTACTGTATCTGACGTCACAGCAGTGTCTCTGACATTTATCGTCTCGTCTGTCATTTCCGAATTATTCGACCGCAGACGACTCCGTATAAAATCTGGAAGACGTGGTTTCGGAAAGCGGGATAACTTGATCTGAAATATATCATGTACCAATTTAGACAGTGCTTGGTATATGACTGACGGGTGAAACAATTTACAAATCTCTATTACATAAGAAATTATTGTTATTTAATTTGATGTTACTTGTCTACTGCATATGCAACGAATAGTTTTGTCTTCGAAAAATGTGAAACAAGTACACTTTTCTAGGGAATTGTATCTCTTGGATTGGACAATGTGTATTGTGCAGACTACTGAAGCGTTCGTACACCTCTATTGATAAACAGCTTGATTTGACTTCATGGCGAACTTTCCAATAGCTTGCTCTGCCAAACGACAAAACTAGCCTCCCCTGAATATACCCTATCAGCCAGTCCGATAACTGTCGAAAGCCATTTTACTATTTACAAAAAAGGTATGAGAAGCCTAAATCGGTGAAAACCGGAAGCAGGTTATTTTGTGTAGGGAACTTGCGGACCTACACTATGTGTTTGACTGCTGATTGGCTGAAACTAAGTGGATGCATACAAAAAAAATATTTTGAATTAATCGCTGGATGATAGATCACAAATGAAATATGAAGAGAAAAATCTGGATATGAATTATATTCAAAATATTTGGTATTTGAAAATACTGACATATTTGGTCGGTGACCACTAAAACTGCCACAAAAATGGGGGTGGTGTCATTCAGCTCCAAATTACTGGCATAAAGTACTGGATCACATGTATAAATTTTGTTATTTTTATGTGGGACTAGGATGATTCTACAAAGTAAAGTTCATTTCAGCAGTCGGTGAGATTTTGGGTAGTCGCACCGGAAGAAAACCTTATAATGTAAGTCTATGGAATTGTATTTAGGCGTCTCATACCAAACAGAGACATCTCTCTAACTTAAAAGAGATATATTTCATTTTAAAAGAGATATCTCTTTCGTGTTGAGTGATATCTATGTATGACAAAGATATCTCATTGACTTTAAGAGATACCTCTCTTATTTACAGAGATATCTGTTTAACATCATTTGAGAGATATCTTTTTTGTTTTAGAGATATCACTCTCAGTTACAGAGATATCTCTCTAAGTTTAAGAGATATATCTCTCTAGGTTTTATTTAAAACAAATTTCTCTTTTTCAGAGATTATGTTGAGGTAGGAGAGATATCTCTGTACGGTAGAGAGATATTTTTATTACTTTGAGATACATGTTCTAGCATTAAGAGAAATCTTCCAAAACATGAGAGATATCTCTATGAAAAGAGAGATATCCCCTAACTTACAGAGATATCTTTGAATTTATGAGATATCTCCACTATTTTAGGAGATATCTCTATGAAATCAATGAGATTTTTTTCTTGTGAAAAAGTGGTAAAAGAGATATCTCTCTGCATTCAAAGAGATATATTTCATTTTGATAAAGATATCTCTTTCACGCTGATAGCTATCATTGTATCACAGAATGATATCTGATGATCTATAAGAGATATATCTCTTCTACTTACAGAGATATCAGATTAACATCATTTGAGAGATATCTTTCTATTTTTGAGACATATCTCTGATAGTTACAGAGATGTATATCTAAGTCTAAGAGATAACTATCTCTCTATTCTAAACATATATCTCTTGAGGTAGGAGAGACATCTCTGTATGGTAGAGAGATATATCTATTACATTTAGTGATATGCAATTAGTATTTTGAGATATCTTTCAAAAGATGAGAGATATTTCTATTAAAAAAAAGAGATCTCGTAATTTACAGAGATATCTCTGAATTTAAGAGATATCTCCCTTATTTTAGGAGATATCTCTATGAAAACAGAGATATCTCGTTTTTGATTGTAAATTGGCTTGCCATGATTAACTTATTTACTATAGATTTGAATTGGATACGCATGGTTTAGAACATTTCACTCATAAATATTTGAAAATAACAAATACTGTCGAGCCTGTTTGACAGAAATTAAATTCCTGTGGTAAAAAAAGACTGGTGTTTTAAACTTTTATAGTTTTTACATTATGAAATAATTATGGTTTTATAATAAACGAACAGTTCAGAAAGCATATTTAGATATATTATTCTACAAAGTATTATCATCTAGGACTGAGCGTGCGTATGACAGGAAGTATAAAAAAAATGGATTACCGAATTAGTGCAGTTCCTGCATTTTATCCTGAGATCACGAAAACAACTTGGGAAACAAGCAACACCTTCTTCGCATTTCTTTTTTCCCTTTTTAAGCATCGCCTTCAGCAAACAAAAGACGCATATAAACGCAACGAAAATGAAAATGCCTCTTAAAAGCTGGCCGAACCAATCTGCTAAAGTTTCTTCTTCGCTTTCCTCTGCGCATTCATCGTTTACTTCTCCTCCACAAGCTTTGATATTTTCAGAACAGTTTGTATACACTTGAGGAATGCAATGTCCGTTGCTACATTCATGGACTTCCGAGGATGAGTCGCCGTGACAAGTTCCTAGAAAAAGAATGGAAAGGGAATGAAAGAAATGAGATTTTCAAAGTACATTTTGTATTCAGTTTAAACTTTTTTCAACTAATGTTACCTACACTCGACAACTGCCCTCTAGACTTCTAATCAGTGCTTGCGCTGGAAGAAGGGATTCTGGATGCCCTGGTTAAAATCCACTGTCGGGGTTCGAATAATGTCCGTAAAATGACTTTACAACTGTTAAAAATGTAGAATCTACTTCGACCTGCTGTTTATTTTTTTTTTTAGAGATTTTGTAAAACAAAATGTAATATGTTTAACTGAAATCGTTTTCAAAAAAAAAGTTTATTTAGGGAATCCTATTGGACAATTTCACCAGCCTGATTAATAATATCTTTGATGTGTTACGTGTTTCTGGTTGGGACAGGAATATCCGTAACGTGGTGGACAGGTTCAATACGGACGTCCTATGACTGACAATTCTCGTGAATTATTATAGATATTGTGACGTCCCTTTCACAAACACACCATATGAACATCGACGGTTTTTATAGGATAAAAGAATCAGGCCGATAAGTTTGCATTTAGAAATCTATTTTAAAGTGCAAGAGACTAAAATATCGACATGGGCACGATAATGTCTGTCCAATATGCAAGAAAACAATGTCTGCCCACGGAATGTTGGTTTTTAAAGCAATACAAGTTTAAAAATAGACTCAGTTGGTATACCTGTATGATATGTTATAAATTTCAAAACGAAGATTCCGTTAACTAGACTTTTCCAGAAGCTGTTCATGTGAACTTCAATGTACAAACTTTCGCCACTTGTTGACAAAACCTGTTTCGTCAGCGTTGAATTAGTACCACATAAGTGTCGTGGGAGTCCTGAAACAAAAAATAAATCTTAAAACTTCACGAAATTAGGATAGATATGGATAATGACTTAATGAAAATAAGCATAGTTTTGTAAAGATTTTTATACGCATTCTTTCAAAGAATCTCGACAGCCGCCAGAGACATGCTGCTTATGCCTTTCAATGCACGTTAAGCTGCGATTCTAGATTTATGATCATTCAGTTCTAGAGACACTACCTAGTTAAGCTACATGCCTAATGTATATAGTACCGACACATGGGACCCCAGTTTAAGGTCCAATCCGAAACCGTTAGATATGTCACTGGAAGAGCGAGGAATCGAACCTTCCACATGTCCAGGACAGTGAAATTACCAGTCCGACGCGTTACCACTAGACTACGGATTCGCTCCTAAATACAAATGCTCTGTGTTGAGTTGTATGAGTGTAACACCCGTTTCATCTATATTTCTGTCGGTATTACAGGCGACCAAAGTTCCTACGAAGACCCAGTACTATTTGCACATTGCTAAAAAGTAAACGGGTTTTCATATGTGTTACGCGAAATGCATTACTTCCCTCCATAGACACACATTAGCACTTCAGACACTCACAAAGAGTTACTAGAATAATGAGAGAATATACTGTAGTGTAGTGTTCTATTTTGTCTATAACTAGCTTTCATAGTTTTTGGGTTCCTTCACGAATACTGCAACATATTTTTGGGAAAATCACACACACACACACACACACACACACTGCATGTACTTTTTCTTTAAAACGTAATTTTAAAAATGTTCGGTCAATTACACCGGTTAGACATCTTTCTTGGTTATATGAGAGTCACAAGTAATTTAACATCCAACGCCCTATTCGGACTTTAATATTTGAACGTTACTATCATTCCATTTCAAATGTACTACGAAGTATAAAAAAGTAGCCTTTACCTTGAACAATGTTTTCACTTCCACGTCTGCCATCCCATATGGTTACATTCATGACACTACAAATAGGCGAGAACTCAAATGTCGTGAAATAAAACATCACCATGTTGTCTTCATTTTGACCTAAAGTTTCCGGGGTAATGGTAAGCGTACACATGCCTCCTTTCTCGTGGTGCGACGGTAATTGCTTTGCATCGAAAGTGACTTCGCCAGCGAAGGCATACCTTGATATCTCAGCACCGCATACATCATGCATATTCCCTAAAATGTACAACAGGATCTACAACTGTAACTAAGTGCAGTTATAATAGATACACTTTTTATGTAGAATAATTTGGGTGGAACCAAAAACGCGTTTAAAGAATATACAAAAGACCCAAAAAAGAGCGGTAAACAAAACGGATCAGACTGAAGAAGATGTTATCATATGGACAACAGACTCAGGATATGACTTGACATCAGAGTCAAAGAACAAAGTAATTCGGAGCAGTTTGGCCAGTCTGGGGCACATGTCTTAGCATATCCATGCTCACATCTCTAGTGGGAACTGCTTTGCAAAGGAATAGCGGAACCCAGTGCCATTTGAGACCACAGACACTTGGAGTATGGAGTATGGAAAGTGACCCCCATATTGCCAGGTCCCAACCCCTGTCGGCATAATGTTATCACCACAGTAAATCTAGGGTCATACAGTAATCGTAAATAAAGTTGTGTTGATATCCAATTTAAGCATAATCTAAAATTTCCAAATTATGCATGGGAGGCTTCTTCGCGAAATTTTAGAACATTCTTAAATTGGAAAACAACCAAACTTAATGTACTGTTATTGTATGGCCCAAGATGTACTGTGGTCATATAATTATGCCGGCCAAACGGGTTGGGACCTGGCAATAGGGCACTTTCCATACCGAAAATATCCAGTCAACAAAACTTCCGGTGTTTCAATGTTGGCTTTTCATGATGTTGTATTGAGTGATCAATCACACCCTTTTACGTTTCCGGGCAAAAACCTGCAATGTTACTGTAGCAGTAACGGGGTTTTGAGATTCTGTTATGTTTCAAAGCTGCGACACCTGGGACAAGAGGTAAACCACTAAATGTCTTCCACTCGTGACACTTTAAACCGTGGTTTGAGCCACGTATTGACTTGTAAATTACTCAATCCATAAAAATCATGTATATGAGTAGGGTGATAATATAACATTTACTTTACAGTTATAATATATATGTCAGTCCAAAAAAAAAAGAGACTTACATGACGTCACTGCCCCACATACTCCATTGAACAATAAACATATGTATACTGTCCAGCATATAAACCCACACATTTCACCAGTTATATTCCGTATTTCATATTAACAACATTGAAGAATGTGTAAAATTGATTCTTCTCAGTCGTATATTGATTTTAACACACTTAAATTCACATCACTTCTTAAAAAGAAAGTACATGAAAATAAAATATTTAGCAATAATTTATAAACCAAATAATGGAATAGTTATGAGATTGTCCTATTGATCGATCTTCTCTATACGCGTATGTATTGATCAGTATTTTGTAATAGGCTACCCGTATTAATATAGACTTAAATCAATGTGTAAACGGATTGAGGTAAAAATATAACGTACATACACAATGGAAACTTGAATGGGTATAATAAAATAGTATATATAGGGATTTCAAAATGTTTAACGTTCGGTTAATGATTTCATAGAATGATGAAATATCTAATCAGTAGACAGTTTTCTGGTCAAATTCGAGGGGTGTTCGAAATGTATTGTGTATTGTGCTTTGTAAGCGTATACAATCTTATAGAAAAACGCATTTCTTCATTTCATGCCTTCAGAGTACCCCATGGCTAGAAATTCACAATTTTAGTATGTGGATCCATTTTCGTACAGCGACACGGTAGGTTTAATTAGGTATACTCCAAAAATTGCCTTTTCACCAAAGGTACTCGTGAACGACAGAAGCGAGAGCCTGCTGCGACCGATATCTACAACCAGACAGGAAGCTTTTCAATATTTGAAAGAGATATAAATCGCATGGTGCCAGGTTTTGAGAATAACGAAGATGTGGTAACACCAACTTTCTCCGGTTACTATGTCAGATGTTGCGCTGAAGAAATGTCATGAAACAGTCGAACATGTTTGTGACTGGTCAATGTTTCTCGTTACATGTATATTCAATACCACATCACAGTGGTACCTTCCAGTCACACTCGGGTCGTCCCATTTTACAGGTACCTTTGTTGTTATAAGCACCTTCACCGGAGAAGAATATAGAATACAAAACCTTTGCACTTAAAGTGCGTAACAAATTATTGGCCATTTATCATGTTTGGTGGCCCCTTATTTTTCGCAAATCTTTCGTATGGGCTCAAAGTAGGTTATCCATATTTCATGACCAGTGACTACAAGTTTGCAAATTGCTTTTTGTCACTAATTTGGAAATTTCGGCGGTTTCAACGCACAACCTTTTTTGGTCGTCAGTCAATAGGTGGGACAACCAATCGAAACATCACTCGGCCTTTTCCGTAGAAATAAAACATTAGTTCTACGGAAAAGGCCGAGTGATGTTCCGATTGGTGGGACGTCCACTCGGCAGCAATCTGCCTAACTTTTAGAATGAAATGAATCATGATGGTGAAGCACAAACAATGCGTACAGCATCACGCATTGTATATTATTATTATATAACATCATTTTGAAGTCATTCTCTCTTATTTTTTACACGATTTTTTCTATACCGTAGTTGTCCTCTGCCGACCTAATTTTGCTGTATTTTCAACAGACTCTATCCCAGAATCAATTTTCCATTTCTATCTACGAACCGTATCATAAGGCACCTAAGCTGGCACATAAACACGAGTAATTTCCACATAAATCTCTTTCAGAGAATAATCGAGCTTACTGCGAACTTTTAAGTAAGCCTTCCAACCAATGTTACAGCAGTGGTCAACAGCATGACAAAACTTTACAAACCGAATGTTTAGCCGATACATGCGTATACCATAGTGTAGATATTTGATGTATATATAAAATCACAGGCGGAAGGAACATACCTTTGACAACTGATATCATAATAAATTGTAAAAAAAATAGATAGGTACCATAAAGAGCTATGAACACAATTTTTTTTTTTTTCATTTTTTTATGATATCAGTTTTTAAAGGTATATAAAAGACGTTGGTGCATTGGTTTATTAAAGATTAAGAAAAAAACCCATAGGTATTGTCCTTCCTCCTGTGCAATGCACAATACATTTCGAACAGCTATCTGCTACAGGAAATATTAAGAAATGCTAATCGATGAACTACTAGCATATTTTGCCAGAACAGTTGCCTCCCATTAATGATATCGGTATCATACTGTTTTCGTCTCTTACATGTCTTACGTTCCTAATTTTTGATAAAGTATTACACCGATTTCACCATATAGTCGATGTCATATTTTGTTCACAGCATCACATTGTATATAACAAATATTGATCATTCCGTATCATTACCACATTTTGGTGAATAATGGATAATGTAATGGAACGATTTTATAGACGTTCAGATACCTCGTTGTTGTAATTATGTATTATAATACTGGGTTGTGCATCAGGGCGTGAATGTACCTTTAAAAATGAACTCTTCCAAATGAAGGGGTGTCATATTTATGAACGTGTGAACTTTCGCTAATAATGTAATTTTTCCATCATAGTTCTTACAGAGTGGGGTAAACCATTCACTGATACGTTTGAAGTTGTTCGAATCCTTGGAAATACTTATTTTAGCTGACGGAATAATTGCACAAAACTCCTTGTAATTACATTAAACTTGTGTTACCTCGAATCTAAGACAACCCGTAATTAAAGGACCGAGAGAACAATCATGTGCAAATATTGTATAGACACCTGTGAATACACACCACCTTCAACACCGCTTTAGTTTCTTCCCGAGATTGGTATTTATTCACAAGTTTCATTGACACACAATATATCGTTAATTTGTTTAATATAATTATATGTAAGAAAATTTAATGTAATGTAAATGTCAGAAAATGCTAAAATTTCTATTTATTATGGATATAGCGGTAGTGCGATAGTGTTATGATTCATAAACGTGAAGTTTGTATTATTTTGGTAATGTTGATGTTTCGTGAATTGAAGCTAAATATTGAAAGTTAATTGAAGGAACGGAGATAATATAGATCTATATATTTCCAAAATGAGAAAAAAGAAAAGATTGAGAGACATATAAAAAGGACAAAGAAAAGATTCTTGTACGGTTCGAACCTCTGCATCACAGATGATTTACCCGTATCGATCTCTACCTTAACCAACAGGCTGTGCTTCCAGCATGAGCAATCGTGTTCTTTCTCACAGTCTGTACCTATTTTTTTCACGAAACTCGTGAGCCATGATGATCCGAATACAAGATTAACATTTACAAATGAACTGATCCAGAGGTCACTGTTTGACGGTCAAATTATATTTATACATGTAATTGTTAATACCCGTGGGTACGTTCACCAAGAGAAAAAGTCTTGTAAATACAAGTACATGAGTTTCTGAAAATGTAGCATAAATTCCTTGTTAGACGCCACATGCGGAATGCTTTCACATCAATGTCATTCGTTCAATCCAGTGTTTTGATCAGTCGTGTTGTCCCTGTATGAAGACGACATCACTTCTTCATAAGATGGTGGGGGAGCGGATGGTGTGTTATACATCGCAGGAGTGTTTCCCATACCTCTACTATTTCCGGTAATATCGTCTGCTTGAATGGATGTTGTGTCGTATGTATCAGAAAGATGAGGTATATCCCGTTCCCTTGGAACATCTTCTGTTTCTCTAGGGTGCTGGTCCCTGTGTTCGTCTGCTGTTTCAGAGTCTGGTAATTGGCAGACCTGAAGTTGTTTTGTACAATGTGCAATCTTTTAGCAAATACAAGGTTAGAACGCATACATTAAAATTTGTTGAAAACTAGAAACCTTTAATTAAAGAGGTATGAGCATACCCTTCAAAAAGGCCTCACCAAGTCAGATGTTAATTCATTTTAAAAATAAGTTTTACAGATTTCCAATCTATTTCTCATATCAGCAGACTGACAGGCAGACAGAGATGAAAATAAATTCTACAAAATAGATGGTTTATCAGTTTTTGACTAGAATTTTAGACCATTATTGACTTATATTACGAATGCCGAGAAGGGTCAAATAAAAAACAAGAAAAAAGTAAACAATTCTCGAAAACGTGCAAATACGAGCATTAAACACATTGGGACGAGAATAAAACGCGTACGTACGACCATTAATTAAACGCGTATGTACGATAATTCAACGCGTATTTACGACAATTAAACGTATAGGTTTGAAAAAATAAACGCGTTCGTACGATAATTTAACGCGTATATACCAGAATAAACGTGTGCGTACAATGTGCGAGAGTTCGTTTGCACGTGTTTTTTTCCCGGATGTACGTATACCCCTTTATTTCTCGTACCAACGTCTTTAATTTTCGTATGCGTATACGAAAAGTATTTACTCGCATTATAAGCCTACTCAACAAAAGTCAGCCCGATTAGCTCAAAATGTAGAGCACGAGACTTGTACTCTCGGGGTTGTGGGTTCGATTCCAACTAAATCGAGACCAACTAAAAGCATTATCGGTCTTCCGGGTGATTCTTAAAACCGAGGTCCCATCATGTATGTATGCTATACATATGTAAAAGAACCAGGGGGTGTCTTTGGAATTGGGACGCTTTCTGTATCTTGCACTATCCTCCGAAAACCTAAAATAACTAACATCTTCTGGGGGCGTTGGCCATATGGATTAACCGGTCCAACGATAAAACTCTAATTACACACACACTCAACAAAAATAAAACTGTTTATACAGAATCATATATTTGAGGTATATGTGTTGTAATACATGTGGTCATTTTCTAAAAGCAAACGTATGTCCTAAATATCTTGCTTAAATGGTGGTCACTTTTAAGGGCAAAATAGGTATAACAATTTATTGGTATGAGTTGGCAAAGTCAGCTACTTACTAGTCAACTAAATACTGAAAATATCAAACTACATGTATATATATGCACTAATTCCATTGGCTGAATCTGTTCAGAATCTGTTCTGGCAACTGAGAAGCTGCGGCTATAAAATGTGTTGCGCATGCCCAGGACCTTATAAATCACACATGCTGTTTTCTATAGTCTATTAAGAGAGTCTAGCTATTGATAATAACTCTAGAGTAATATACCAAATGGTGGTTTACAAATGAAATGAGTTGCTGAAAAACGTGTTTGTACATCTTACCGTGGCATTTTCCCGCTTGAATACATTCTTAATAGAAGACCATGCTGACGTCACCACACGGTTCGCTGTTCGATTTGTCTTTACGAATACTTTCAGAAAACAGAGAGCAACAACGACTATGATGATCCAACTGTATTTCTCTATAACTGCTTGTATGGCATTTCCTATTGTCTCCAAAAAGCCGCATTCGTAATCATTCTCTGTACCACAGGGCTTAATATCGTCAGAACAATGGTATTCACTCGGGATGCAGTAGCCATTTGAACATAGATACCTGTCATTTTCATCGCAGTCACCTGCAAGTTTATTCAATTTATACTTTAATGATCTTAACTGAAACAGTATTGTCTATTTCAAGTCAGCGCCTCTAACCTCTAGGCCACGGAGGCGGACTCTGTGCGATTTCTACGGAATCTTTCTCCGGAGACTGTCGAAGATAGCCGAGCAGATACGATTTCATGTCAGAGTACAATTTAGCCAATATATTTGTACAGTATCATTAGTTGTCCATGAGGCACCCTCGGTACCCAGGCTATTCATACCACACATGAATATATTCCGTAACAGACCGTTGGTTCCGACGATGTCCATAAGGATGCTGACTTAAAATATCAAACAGTGCAGATCATGATCAAGTTACACAGGTGATTAGGCTTGTCATGATCCTTACTGGTTGTAAAAGTTTAGTCGATGCCAACAAGTGGCTGTTTTACATACGTGACTCATTACATACATCTAGTATTAGGCAACACGTAATTTGTAAAGCATACGGATTAATTTCGTATCTTTTCTTACCTGCATATACTTTGATGTATTTCATGACGAAGGTTCCAGGGATGCTTGTTCCGTAACTGTACCTTCTGGCAGTCAAAGTTAGTTTGTTGCTGTTAGTTGTAAACATTTGATCACTCTGTTCTAACGATTTGTTTGTGCCGCAGATATAAAATGGTAATCCTGCAATAAATGAAAACACGGCATATACAGATGTATGTTTAATTTATCAATACATATACGTCGCATTTCGATTTAGGAAAATACGATAGTTATTATTGAAACATACATTCCTTTACACTTCCGTTGTACATAGATAACGTCGTTTCTGATTGGATGATTCCTTTAAATTGACGGCCATTATATTTCATATAAAGGATTCGAAAATCTGATTTCAGTTAGCAGTTATATGCCAGTATGCCTTCTACTTTTTGGAGCAGAATAAACAAACCAGACTGGTGCCAAGCAATGACGATTACCTTTTATTTTATTTCCGCTGTACAATGCACCATCCTCAGCTGTGACATTGACGTCTGTACAAGAGCTCGATAACCCGAACTTCGTGAAGTAAAATAACACTTTAGTTTTTGTAACAGAAAAGAGATTGGATGTTTTTGTATCTATGGTAACTCTACATTTGCTCTGGGGTAGGTATGTCGGCATACTCTGTGCATCAAATCGGAGTTCCCCGGCCTCTTCAGATATAGTTGATCCACAATTATCATGAAAATGTACTGTAAGAAAACAATAAACGTATATCAAATGCGACTGACGTCATCGCCGATGAGTGAGAGTTTGATTGAAGGAATGCCATTAAAACTCGCTAATATAGATATAGTTGAAAGTATGCGCGTCATGCTAGTATTCATCGGCGCAAACTGAACTGCACTTTACTATCATCAGCTAGAACTTGACAACATAGACCATGTAGATTGAACGTATCATTACCAGAGACATATAATTATACATTTTTTCTATGCCTCTGTAATTACCTAGTTTCGTATGCATTTCTAGTTTGTGGACATTTTTGCCCAGACATTTTTATTGACTTAAAATATAGGGTTAACTGTTTTGTAATTTTGATTATTGCGACTGTATATACGGTTCTTAATGGTCGGAAACTTTATAAACGGGTACGGCGATAGAACGTTAGAATGATATAGTAGTATATATTATATACACTTACGTATTTCCCAGCTATCACAGACACCGCAAAACCAGAAGAGAAGAAATAGCGAGCATAATAATCCCGACATTGTTTCGACTCTCCCGAATCAACTATTTTAAATCCATGTGCATGCAGTGGACTTAACCACTATCCAGGATTTTTTATTGTTAGAGAATCCTGTAGAGTGCCTCACATAATTGGAAATACCTACAGGCCAACAGGATAATACTGTTGCAGAAACTAATTCAACACAGGATTATCCACATTTCTTTACCTGTAGTAGAACGGACACTATGACCTCGGAAGCGGATGTTTATGTAAGGGAAGTGCTAAATCCATACACCACGGTGATCAACCCGACGTCTTCGGCTGACTTAGACATCTAGCATCACTCGGAAAGTCAGTAAATAACAGTTCGCTCTAAAATCACTGCAATTAATAAACAATTCAGCAACCGATAAACTTTCTTTTTCTTTTATATTTTTTCTTTGGGTTTAATGCCCGTTTCAACTGTGATTATTTCAGTTATAACTTTATCACCATTCTGGTGAAGGGCCAGTACTCATTATCCATCTTCCGTAAGAAACTTTCTTACACAAAGAGACAAGTCGGTAGCGGGGCTCTAACCCTTGACCATCATTCAGTAGTGATATTTCAAGTCGGCATCCTCAACCACTCAAACACGGTGGCGGGTCAAGAGTAATAGAAACAAGAACTACCTTTAAAAAAGACAGTCTGGGCAATTTTTAGTATATGAAAAACGGTCGTTAGCTAGATTTTTATAGTAAAAAATATGTCCCCAATAGTAATTAAATATCTATCGCGTCATGTGTATCAGGAAAACAAACTTAATCCTTGTTTTTCTTATAAATATGCACCGAGAAAGTATAAATGCTCTACACTTATAATTAACATTATAATCGCAAATGCGTTCTATTTAAAAAAGATGATATATTTTTATTTAATATTTTCCAGTGAATTACCGGTAAAAAGTTTTTCTGTGAAATAAAAGTGATAATTCACAGTTTTGACATCGTGTTATTTGCACGGAGCGTTGTCAAGACCATTGAATTTATAACAAGTTTCCTTTCCATCATATTTCTTCCCAAAATCTTGCTTTACAGCAAACTAATCGTCCGTCGTGAGACTATCGTTTCTTGACATGTTACAAAATCAAGTTTTATTCTGTTTTATATGATTTCATTCTGTTTTTTTCATAGCTGAAGAATGATATAACACCGATCAAAATATATATGGTATAAAACATATGTACATCAACGCCCGTCCGAAACCTGTTTATAATTCTAGAAGGTAACGGGTAGCCTCTGGCCGAAGTAAAAGCAGGCAACGGAAAGTTTCACGCTTGTGAATACAAATGACATCTTTTTAGCTTTTAATGTATGAAAAAACTTTAAATGCTCGACATGTAAAGCTTTCTTTAAGAACAAACAGTTATACTTATCACAAAGTAGACTTATTACATGGTACAGCCATGTATTCACCATCATCAATCATTACGTCTTGCCCATCAACAGCATTAAAAACAAGAGGGTCAAGATGGCCATAATTTTATTATATCGCTCACCTGACTACCATTGGCTATAATACAAGGGGTCATGATTTTAACATAATTCGTAGAGGTCCACTACACAATGCTAAGTAACATTCCAAATATCGAAGCTCTGCCTGCCGGCCTTGTGGTTTCTCTAAGTTTTCCCAATATAAGCCTATGTGAAATCAAGTGACCTCCACCCTCCCGGGAAGGATTAATTTTGATCCGGGGGTCATGATTTGAACAATCTTGGTAGAGATCTACTTGGCATTTCTACATGCCAAATATCTAATCTCTAGACCTTGCGGTTTCAGAGAGCAAGATTTTTTAAAGATTTTCCTATATAAGCCTATGTAAAACTAAGTGACCACCCGCGCGGGGTCAATTTTGACACGGGGGAACAATCTCAGTAAATTCGGTCCTCCAGATAATGCTACATGCCAAATATCTAGGCTCTAGGCCTTAGTGGTTTCAGATGACGTAGTTTTTTAAAGTTTTTTCCTATTTGTTGCTCCTATGAACCAGAGTCCTGCATGGAATGGAATTTTTTTAACAAGTTTGATAGAACATGCAAGGAACATCCCTGCAAAGTTTCATCAACATCGGCCGAGTGGTTTCAGAGAAGATGTCGTTTGAAGGAAATGGTGGACGGACGTTCGACGTACGACGGACCACGGACGGTGAGTGATCCTAATAGCTCACTCTGGCACTTTGTGACAGGTGATAGAACATTATGCATGAATCATTCCTACCAAGTTTCAACAACATTGGTTCAGTGGTTAAAGAGAAGATGTCGTTTGAAGAAAATAGTAAACTGACGTATGACGAGCAGTGACACGGTGCATAATCAATAAATGAGGGGGAGGGGGCGGGGTGCGGATAATTTCCACGTTATTGAGCAGCGTTGGATACTGGTCAGCCTGGTCAAAATCATAGCAGATCAGACACCATTACCTCGCAGAAATTGGATATAACGCGATGTACAGTTGTTAATTTGACAATGTTCTCTGTGTATGAAACTTTGCAAAGACCACTTTCATTTTCATAATATATCTTACAAAATTCTTTCTTTACAAATCGTCCGTCGTGAGGCTATCGGTTATTGACATGTTAAAAATCAAGTTTTATTCTAGGTTAAGGTTTCTCACAGTGTAAGAATACTATAACACCGATCAAAATGTGTATGTGTCAATTAAATGGCAGTACTTGTTAAATGCCTGTCAAAACCTGTTTACTACTCTGACATGTAACGTGTAGCCCCTGACGGATGTAAAAGTAGGCAGTGGAAAGCTCTCACGCTTGCGTAACATTTCTGTTTTTATTTCTGCTTTTATGTATGAAAAAAAAAATGCTCCGCATGTTAAGTTTTTTTAACAAGAGCTGTCCCTGATAAGTGACGAATGCCCCCAAAACAGTGTCCTCACAGTTTCAAGGTGTGGACCCGGTAACTGCGCGACTTTATCTCCATGTGCTGAACATGTTTTGCTACTCATTTTAAAATCATTCAATGTTTAACTGAGTTACAATCCGAACATGAGCATGTTCACATATACAAGATTCATAAACGCCTTACCTCTTAAGTGTGACCTTGACATTCAATGTAAGGAAGCGGGACTGGGCATGACATGTCATCTCCATGAGCTCAACATGACATTGTTATTTAAAAATCCTTACATGCAGCACAAAGTTACTAAGCATACACAAACATTATACAAGTCATGACCTTTAAACTTAAGTGTGACCTTGACGTTTGCGGCAGGGTCGTGGGTCTTGTACGCAACACATCGTCTTAATGTGCTGGACATTTGTTCAAAGTTATTTTAAATCCTTCAATCCATGACAAAGTTACAGTCTTGACACGAATGTGTACATTTACACTGGATTCCATTACCTTTAAACTCTAAGTGCGACGTTGACCTTTGAGATAGGGACATAGATATTGTACGTGGCACATCCAAATCCTTTAATGCATGACAAAATTAGTCTGGACACGAATGTGTGCATATATGCAGGATGCCATTACTTTTAAACTCTAAGCGTGACTTTGACCTTTGAAGTAGAGATGTGGGTCTTGTACGTGGCACAATAGGGGAGAAAAGTGTAAGCGGCCTGCAAGCCGAGCCGGGAGAACATTTAGAGTCTGTGAGCGAAGGCACTGACTCGGTTCGCGTCCCGTTAGAAGTTTTAACCCTGCCACATTTGGCGCCTTAATTCTTACTGCATAAAGATAATTTAAAACTTGACAAGATTTTTACTATGAAATCTAGCTACTCATCTCTTTCTTATCTTCAAAATCGCGTCGACAATCTTTTTTAAAGATAGTTCTCACATTTTGAAACTCTTTTGAAAATCTATTCAGTGTGATTTTCATTTTGTCATTTCAATTGTGCTATTT